>VYZQ01065379.1:0-11105 GCA_013400655.1 Mystacornis crossleyi
TTTTTTTTTTTTTTAACCTCTCAGTTTTGTACGATGGGGGTTTTGTGCTTGGTTTGGGAAGAAGGGTTTCCCCAGGAGTTACTGCAGAAGGGGTTACCTCTGAGGCTGAGGCTACGTGGTGTGATTCCCCTCAGCCTTTGAATTTCAGAATCCCGTTTAATCTGAGGACATTGCTGTGCACCTCCCTCTCTTTTAAATCATCTCGGCTGCTCTCAGGTCTGATTTTTGGGTTGGCTGTTTCTAAAAATAAAGACTGGTAAGACCTTAGGGGAAGTCCTTTATGCATTTGTCCACAGATAACTTTGAATGTACTGTACAGGAAGACAATCCGCTTTCAAGGCTTGACACAGGGGAGGAAAAAGGACAAAATTTACATCAGCTGAGGATCTCTCAAGCACAGGGAGCTATGACAACAGCTCCTTACTACCTTCTCTTATTTCTTTGCATTCCTTCCTTTCCTCCAACTTTCATTGCTGGTTCTCACGTGGCATATTTCAATGTTGGCTTATGCCCACTCTGAGTGGAAAACCAGTGATGCTGAAAAAGATAACTAAACAAATATGTATCAGCAAGGACGATATCAAGTGGCGTTTCTTCTTTGGTGGTGGATGTGAACTTGTTTCAGCATATGTAGAATTACTACAAAAACCTGGTCGGGACTGTTCTGGTTGTTGGTGCTTTTTTAACCTGTTTCAACACACAATAAAGATTTTTTTTTTTTTCCCCCCCCTGATTGATGAGACATCAGAGGAGAGAAGGAGCTGGTGGGGAACCATATCCTTAACTCCTCAGTCATGTAGTCACATCTGCTCGGTTAGAGAACCTTTTGCTTGGTCTTTAACTGGAGACATTTTGTCTAGGTTGAGAGAGTTCAGCAGCAGAAGAAGGAGACTTTCGAATTTTTAGTTGATTTTTTATTTATTTAGTACTGTATCTCAATTTTCTTTTGACAGCATTGGTTGTCATGAAAAACTTTGATTTTTTCTCTTTGCTCACTCTTCCCTGCCTCTTTGTTCAACAATAAGAGTCTATCTGCCATTGTACTTTGTTGCTCGTTGGTTTTTTAAAATTGGCAAACATTTCTGTAATTATTACTTCCATCAGATAGTATGTTGAACTGACTAGCCTACTTTCTCATGCTCTAATTTTTCTTCTTAGTACTTTCGGCAGCCACAAATATCTTGCAGTTGTGTGGATAATACAACAGCATGGAGGACAGCATGGAGGACGTGTTTTTTCCAATTGTGTTCACAACACTCTGTTGTGAATTTCACTTTGGGATCTTATTGTGGAATTGTCACTTATTGTGGCACTAGACCCTCGAGATATGCAAATTTCTCTAATAAAAAACAGCTACCTATGATCAGTGCTTAAAAGAAACATTTCTTTAATCCGCTAATGCTGTCCTATGTGTACTGGGTGAAGTTATGGTGAAAGAAACTTTTTCAGATGATAACTATTCAAGAGTAAGATCTGTCTTCTTCTGTCAAGATTATTTTTCCCCATCCTTGTTTCCTCAAAATAAATGTAGAACAAAGATAAATCTTGTACTGCTTATGCCAGAAGACTTATGAGCCTGTCTTTTCTCTCTCTCCTGGTTTGTACCCATCAAGTCTGTGATATATGGTCAACTCTCCACAGGTTTTCACACAAGGGTGGTGAAATCAGTTGTGCCACCTTGTTCTGAGTGACTGAAATCAGAAGCTTATTTCCTAGGAAGTAAGTGAGGATACCCCAGGTTATGACTTCTTTTGAAATCTTTGCTTTGTTTTTGGGCCATTGCTTCCCATGTAGATTCCCATGTGAGTTAAACCAGGTCAGTTGCATTCTGTGTTTGGCAGCTGGGAGGTTAGTTCTCCAGAACTTGCTGCATAGTGCCTGCTGTGGCTCTACCTGGGTGTCAGTGATGCTCTGTGCTGTGAATTTCCCAATGCTGGAGGAATTCCATGCTTTTCAGATAGCCCAGCCTGATGTTACTTTGAATTCTTCAGACTTAACCCTGTACCATTCTCAGGGCATTTTTTTAGTTTGGTTGGGGTTTTTGTGTGGGGTTTTTTTGTGGTGTTGTTGTTGTTTGTTTGTTTGTTTGTTTTTGTTTTTGTTTTTGTTTTTGTTTTTGTTTTGTTTTTAATCTGATCACTGAAAAGACTGGGTGCCAACATCAGTTTACAAACCCAGTTGTTTTCTGAAGAATACCTAAAGCTCTTGTAGTTTTTAATAAGTAGATGTTTGGATGGGGCATAAACACAAAAATAATGACCAGCATGTTTATTGCTGCTGCTGTGCAAAGTTGGTGCTGCAGCTTCCCCACATGTCCTCTCTTTCCTATTTAGGTATTGTTTGCTAGGTTTGCATATCCAGAGTGACACTTTTTCTGCTTTTGCTGCTTTTCAGTGGTGCTTTTCAGAAATGCTTGCTTGGCAGCAGCTGAGAGACCCATTGTGAGTGGCATTGTTGTTCACGATGTACTTCCTGTTTTTGAAAATCTTATGCTTTTGTTAAAATTGTGCTACTATCAACATCTGTTGGATGGACATAGAAAGGGAGAGGCTACAGAACGTGACTTCTACAATCTACTCTGACTAATCATTATGTGAGTTGTTAGATATGGGGTCAATATTCACCTGTTTTCTCCCTTTTTGGAACACCTCCTTTATTGGTGGCCTGTACTTGTCAAAACAGAGCTGCAGAGCTGGCCTCTGTTGTAAATAATCAGATGTCTTTACAGGAGCATGTAGTGACAGGACAAGGGGGAATGGCTTCAAACTGAAACAGGGTAGGTTTATTTAGATTTTAGAAGAAAAAATCTTTACCCTGAGGGTGGGGCGGCACTGGAACAGGTTGCCCAGAGTTGTGGATGCTTCATCCCTGGAAGTGTTCTGGCCACTGAGCAACCTGGTCAGTGGAAGGTGTCCCTTCTCATGGCAGAGGGGTTGCAAGCAGATGGTGTTTAAAGGTCCCTTCCAATCCTCTGATTCTGTGAATCACATGTAACAGTGATGGGGGCAATTCCACACAGTCCTAGGGAATGGAGCGTAACATCATTCATACAGTTGACTTATTGCACTACTTTTCTCCCTAAATAAGCCAGTGGATCAATGTCTGTCCAACCTCTTGAAGTACAAAATAACTTTCCTTTCCAAGTGGGTTTTCTGTATTTTATTTCAACTTCACTAGTGCATAGTACAGGACATCCCATAAGAGCATCTGGGATGTGTCGTGGAGCTGCCATACTTTCTGGTTACAGTGAAAGGGGAGTTATCAATGACATTATTAGTCAGAAAGGCGTGGCCATGGGTGGAGGAGTGGGGACAGGATGGGCTTATATGTATAAGACAGTGTTTTGATCCATTTTCCTGAAGGACTTTTGCAGTATTATTCTCACATCTTAACCAGAATGAGAATTAGCTTCAAGGCAGATCCATGTGCAGAAATGTGCTGATCACTGATTTAACATCTCCTCTAGGGATCTGAGGACCAGCACAAACTGTAAAGTCATGCCACTCAGTGCCAAAATAACAGAACTGTGTCTGCTAGATAGAGGTTTAAAGTTAGCTATGGGGCTTGGCTATCCTTTGCTTTTGAAGTAAGTTTTCTGCTTTTCTTGTTTGGAGGGTGTCAGTGTTATTTATGAGCGTACAGGGTGGTTGCCTTGCCACACTGCCACACATCCTCTACACTTTTAAGCCATTTGATTAAATAGCCTTGACAATACAGACCTTCTTTGACTTTATTTTCTCTTTGCTGTGCTCTAGCAAGTGGAAGGCTGATCCTTTGTTCAGAAAAGTTATGCAATGGAGGAGCAGCATTTATAATTAATGGCTCTTGCCATTGAAGACAAAGAGAACTACAGAAATCATGGCAAACGCCTGCGAGACACCAACTCTCTTAAAAGCTCTAAGTCCACTCTTACAGTCTCAAAAGGTGTAACTGATTTTGAAATTGAACTCTGCACAATTGCAAAATCAAGCTGCATTCCTATCTGAAGACAGATGATGTATAAGTCTGCAGAAACATGTCTGAATCTCGTGCCCAGTTGATTCTGGCAGAGTCTCATTTGAGTGAACCTGAGTGCCTTTTAGAGGCTGTCAAAGCTAGCGGGTTTCTAGAGAAGATGAGGGTTGGACCCTCTTAGAAGGGCTGCTCTGTTGAGTAACTCAAACAGGAGTATGTTATTGCACTGTGAAATTTCCACAGATGTTTGTTCTGCTGTTTTTTTCTGCTTAGCTGAGGCTCCAGTTAATTCAGAATCTTGCTTCACCATCCATCAGTTTAAATCTATCAAAAGGAGAGGAGGAGAAAAAAAAATCCAACTCTGATGGAAACACACAGACTGCAAGAGGCAGTTGTATCATATTTATGTTCTGCTCTGTGCTTCTGTCACCCACGCTTGTAAAATACTCAGTGACAACAAAATGAAGTATATTTAATTTCCACATATACAATAATTTATTGCATTTGCTGAGTAATTACTGGTACCTCTTCTATGGTAACTTATTCTTCTGCTTGTTCCACACTTTGTTCCGTTCCTTGCGCATGGAGGGGGACATTTATTAACACGTGAACTGAAGAGAAACTAAGCTATTTGTTCTTAATTAGCTGAGATAGTTTGCATGAAACTTGAAAAATATAACTTTGTATAATGCACCTGAGAATTTTGGAGCATCTCATGAGAATAATTTATGGGAGAAAGGCAAATTGTTGGAAAAATGAAGAGTAGTTGTAAAAGGATGCCTTTTCTTCTCTAGAACACCTAAATCACTCTCTTTTGTGCTCAAAGTTTGCTTGTAATGCCAATGAAACACACTCATTAACCTGTCAGAATAACACTGTTGTGATGGCAATGCCATATTTGGGTAAATGAAGCCAGAAGAACAATTTACGGTTCACACAGTCTTAGGGAGGAGTCTTGCCTCTCAGAGAGCAAACCTGCTGTGCAAGCTCAGGGTCTCCTGTGCTAAAGCTCTCCTACCTTGTGATATGCCATGGCCAGCAAGCAGACCTGAGGACAAGCAGGACAAGAGCAGGACAGCCTACAAAAACACATGACTGCAGGGTAACAGCCCCAGTAGATTGTCCCCGGATGCCATTTGTAGCCAAGTGCCCCCAAATGTCTTGTTTCTTTGTAAGGACCGTGCCCACAGATTACTCTGAGCAGAACAGGGCTTTTGATGGAGACACCTGAGGAGGTGCCTTGCCAGTCACCATGCTGGGAATGCTGTTGACCAGCAGGGAAAACACATGTGTGTGGAACAGGAGTGTGTGCCCATCACTTTCGTGTGACTTAGGGAGGTGCCAAGTTGCTTAAACCTTTGCTAGATTGCAGAACCATAGGTTGTAATCCACCACAGTGAAAAGTGGAACAGATTTTAAAGAACTGGTTGTGAAAAATTATTTGTCACTGGATCATTGTAACAACTGGAGAATTCAGGGGTTTGAATTGCTGGTAGAATGGGCTCCACCTTAAAAAATGCATGGTGATAGTGGGTATGTTCCTTGTAAGCAGGACCAGGTCAGGCAGAAGAAACCAGTCTCCAGCATTATATTTCCAACACTGGGCTGAATCAAGGGAATTTCAGGTCTCCACAGAGCAAATGTGAGCCACAAACTGATGAAGGTTTCACATCCTAGCATCGTTCATGCAAATTGTTCTCAGTTATCTTGAGAATACAGTGAATGTTATTTGGAAAGATGTGAGAAGATGTAACACAAGTTGCGAGTCATGAAAGCCATCACAAGCAGGTAGCGTCTTTCAGCAAATCAAACACTAGAAAAATAAAGTGCTATTCAAGAAATACCCAGCTTCCTGGGGCTTTCACTGAGGCACCACTATTTGCTGGTTGCACAGGCAATGTACTCTGAATGCAGACATAGAATCATAAAGCCATTTAGGCTGGAAAAGACCTGTAAGATCATCCATTCCAGCCATTAAGTGATGTCCTAACTTCATGGCTGCAGGTGGGTTTTCTGTGCTCGTGAGCATCAGACAGAGGGCAGCCCTTTGACACAGCCTCCGGTTTTGGGAAAACTTGAGGTGAGTCATGCGTTGTGGCCACCAATTACACTGTAAGGCTGCCAAAAACTCGAGAGACAAATCATTGGTACATAATCATTTCAGGCACCACTACAGCAGTGAGTGGAGAGAGGCCATTGTTTATGGGGGGTTGTCACACACGGTAGGTCTGCTGCTGCCCTCATGCATGCCCCAGTGCGTGCAGGCAGTGACCCAAACACCTGAGAAACAGCTCAGAAACATTCGGGTACCTGAGGTTAGATAAGGACAGCGGCAGCTGTGGAAGGAGAGGAAATGTGGGGTTCAGTGATACTCAGCTTGAGCTTGATAGAGAAGCTGTAACAGCACTGTTGAGGTGGCTGAAGGCCACGTTAATCTGCCCTGCTGCCCATCCCAGAGGAGGCATAATCCACATCAGACGGCACCGGGACAGCCCACGGGCTGTCAGTGGGCTCAGCTCTCGGGGCTGGGGGAGCTGGCTGTGCTCCACTTGAGTCCGCTCACAGATTGTGCAAGGCAGTTGCAGAATATTACTAATTCACAGGTGTTCAGCGAGAAAAGCTGTGTCTGTGCCACAGGAGATGATCTTTAAAGAGAAGCTGTTTGAGGACTTGTATGATTTGCATGAAAGAGAAGGAAATTTTGACTGGAAATGGTTGGTCTATGGCTTTGTTTCTCTTATTCAAGCAGTTTCCACAGCAAAATAAAATTCTGCAACATACAGATTTCTGCCAGAAATTACTCAGATTTGAAAAGTTTTGGCCCAAAACATTGAGCAGAAATATTAAGAATACAATTTTTTTTTTCCTTTTTTCTGCAGGGCTGTGTTTTGTTGGCCTTGTTTTATGTTTACTTATAAGTGCAAACATAAAGTTATATATCACTTTGAATAGCATTAGTGGGAGTTTGTTTATTTTCTTTTTTTATTTCCAGTTGAGAGTGCAAGGGTTTATCTGTTTTTCTGTATTGTGTTAGTGCCATGAATTTGACAGAGAAGATTCTGCTTTTGACTTTGGTATCTTGAGAAGGGATGTGGAGTTTGAAGTAAGAAAACAAATTAAGGATCTAATGAAGGACCCCTATGTTTGCTAATTCTGTCTGTGTGTATGTCTGTGTTCATTATTTGGATTTTTAGAGAGAATTTCATGAGTTTGTTGTTCAGTGATGGAAATAACTAGGAGCTGGGAAGAAAATTATTTTGGGTTTACCAAAGCCATAAGCTGTTTTTCTTGCTAACAGAAGGAAAATAGGATGTCATTTCAGATATACTGAAATACTGAAATACTATTTTTTTTTTGTATCACTGTTTTATCTCTTTATGTTTTGCAGTTTCTTTGAGTAATTTTATTTACCCAGAGTTTAATTTTGAAACTACCCACTAGATTTGATGACCAAAATTGTGTTCCCCAGCCTCTCTGCTACTCTTTCCTTTGGATTCAGCAGTCCTCTTAAGAGAAGTGAAAGCACAGCTGGTGTTCCACAGGGCAGCAGTGGTGTGAACTGGGTGCATTGCATTTATTCAGTATTGCCTGTGGTGCCTCAGGAAGTGACTGCATTTGTCCCTATGGAAAAAGCACCACCAAAGGCAGATTTTCCTGCCACTCTAACAGCTCTTGAAATAGAAGACTGAGACACTCTGTTTTTTTATAAAACCCGTAACGATCTTGTTGCCCAAGCATGATATCAGACTTTACTTCTAATCACCATAGGAGTAATTAGTAAGTTATTTGCATGAAGAAATATTAATGACAGTCTGAACAAAGTTCAACAGAAAGAGGCTCTGACTGGAATGGCAAAAAAAAAAAAGAGTAAATATCATCACCTTCATTGTCCCGCTGCTGTCTTTGTTCTCTAAATAAGAATATTTTGGTCAAGGAAATGGTAAAGAAACTTGTTGACATTTTTTCAATACTAATAGCTCTGCCTCTCCTGGCAGAGCAGTCTGTATTTTCCAGTACATAATGACCTGCAATTAATCTGCAGTCATTTATCCAATCAAATACTCATGTCTTTGGGATCAACACCAGTGGGGTGCTCAAAGGAAAAACAAATCTCTTATGACATCAATTAATCCATTTTAAGAAGCAGCTCATTCTATAATGTCTTGTAGCCCAGCAACCCTATAAAAAAATTTTGCATTTTTTTCCCATAAGTATTTTTAAAAATTCATTTCTGATACTAGAAATAGCTACTTGAGTAGTGTTTTAGGACAGACTGGTTTTTGGTTTTCTTTCTTTAAGTCTTCATTTGCTTAACAGACATCACCTTGGCTAACATATAACCCTGTCTTCTTCAGTCATTTCTTCTTGGTAAACTAACATCTTCATAACACTTTCTTAATGTTGCCATCCTTTTCTAATGGTAAGGCTTCATTTATCTTAAGAAGAATTACTCCCCAGGCTTCATTTATACAATAGAGACAATATCTGCTGATATCAGAGACTTGGTCTGATGGATGTACCTCAGAGTCATGAAAGATGATTTAATCTGGCCCAAAGTTATTCATGGGATGGGGTTCTCGGCTGAATAACTCAGTGAAATGGTTTCACAGATCTAAAATGCACTCACCAGAGAGCAGATGTTTGGTTGCATTATTCCTCTTATGGGGCAGGAATATTGGCTTTTAAGTGTGAACAGTGTGAGTTTCTAAGACAGGAGGACGTTAAAAAACTGTAATTTTCAAAAGAACAGAATGATTTTTTGAGTAAGAGTCTACTTTTCATTATTCTTTTGACATGTATTTTCTGGTTTCATAATTCCTACTGAGATCATGCTGATTCCTGGTTCTAAGATGTTTGCCCTGGTATAGAGGGCTAGCAAAACAGTTGTTCAGCTTTAAATCCCATTACACAGGTCTCATACGAAATTTTACCATGGAGTGCGTGGAGAGCACGCTTACTGTTTGCAATGATGAGGTGGAATGATTTGAAAAAAATGTTACTGTATTGTGGAACAGCAAAATGCAATAAGTTCTAAATTGCCATTCCTCTTCCTTGTTATTCAAAGTAGGGGTGAATAGCCATAGCAAAATTCTGACTATTACTGCTTGTTGAACTTCATTTAGCTTGATGATCTTCATCAGAAGCCAGTCAGTGATGCAGGTAATTTAAAAAATAAATTTAAAAGGGAAAGTTTGTTTATTTATCTCTATTATAAAGCATTCAACAAGGGAAATTGAAATCAAGAATAAAATCTACACTGTTTTGCAAAAAGAGATGAGTGAGTCAGACAGTCAGTGGTATGTTAATGAGAACAGAGAGAGCACAGTGAGAGCACTTTTTCAAGTAAAGCTCATACCAAATCACAGGACAGAGAGCACATTTTGAGGTGTGTGCATCCCGTGCCCCAGTGAAATGTCAGTATCAATGCCTCTATGGGTTTCGATTGGCACTGAATGGCTTCATGAGCAGAGAGAGATGAAGGAGATCAGGATACCCTAGTCCTCCCAGACCTCAGGCCAGCGTGGATTTTTTGTGTGGTGCTTTGTCCCTTGTCATCTCCTCCACTCTATTGTAATAGAAAAAAGCATTTTTGTTTCCTTTGTCCACACCATTTGTCTTCAAGCCACGTGTGTGAGATGTCCACTTCAGGACTCAAACTAGTCATGCCCATTTCCTTCATCCTCCTCAACAACAGTTAATGTACCAGAACTTCCAAGTTTTTTCTGCTTTAAATGAATACTTCAGTGTGACTATCCAAGTTGTGCAGCTCTTTTGGTGTTTGTTTACTTACAAATGTTGAGTGGCAAAGTGTTCAGCAGCCTGGCTGCCAAGCATCAGGTCCTTTTCAGGTTTGTTCCCAGCTTGGCTACCAGAGGAGTCTGGTGTTCTCTTGCCACCTTGCTTGGATGTTCAGCCTTCCAGCCTTGGCCTTCCTTAATACACCGGTCTTCTCAATCCTAATTTACCTTTGTCTCTTACAGTTTTGATTTCATCTACCTGTGATGATGACAGAAAGGGGAGGCTCAAACTTCCTCAGTCACTGCATCATGACAGAAAAGTAAACTGAGATTACTGGGAAGATTAGTTGAGGCATTCTTGGCAGCAATTGCACTTTTTGGGTTTTGTTAAGCCTTAAAGGCCTCAGTGAGAGACTCAAAGTTTTGTTCAAGCCATGACTAATTCAAGACTGGTAGTTTTTAAAATTATTTGCTTTTAGGTCTTCAAACAGCTCTTTTGCTGGAAGGTTTTGTTGATAAGTTGTTAAGCACAGCGGGTAATGGAAGTACTTCAGTTCAGGTGAGTGACAGGTGGAAATTGGAAACTAATGTTCAGGACTTGTCTCTCCCTCTGCATTAGTGTAGCAGAAGTATTTCATGCCCTGTTTTATCAGTTTGCTGTAAACAAAGGGTGAACATTTGAGCAGTGACAACTTGCAAACAACTGCTGAGGTGCTGGGAGGATGTAGCTGTTATCCTGAAAGTTGTGCAAAACTTCACATTAAATATGTGCACAGTATATCCATGTTGGATGAGTACGAGTTATCTCAGAGAGAGCTGGACTTTCAGTGGGAGGGGCAAGGCAAACGATAATGATGTAAAGTGAAGGTAGAGAAGGGAGGGAATGGAATGATGTTAAAGGCAGTGGTTTTGTAAGCATCATTTGTTTTGGCAAAGACACAACATTACAAGAATGACAGTTGGTCTCTCTTTATACCTTCCAGACTGAGCAGAAGAAGGGGTCCCCCCAAATGGTCCTCATGGGGTGCATAAGGATAAATAGATAAAATCAATTTTGATTATGTTTTGAGTCTTGCATCTAGGGGTATATACTGGAAATACTGATATTTCCAGTACTCATTACAAAATATGTCCTTCACCATTGACCAGAGCAATTGCTAGCTCCATTAAGGCTGCATATGAAAAGTGCTTTCCTATTTCAGACAAAACCTCTCAGGAAATGGAAAAATCAAATGTTTACTGACTCACTCATTCTTATGTGTTGTAGCAGTACTACATTTGCTCAGAAAGATAATTTGACAATTTGAAAAACTGGCTGCATAAAACTGTTTGCTGAAATGAAAAGCCTCAAATCAAAAAGCTTTTCCAGAGTGGACCAAGCTCAAACAATTTACCAACTCATGCATATGCTAA
>VYZQ01065387.1:8420-44241 GCA_013400655.1 Mystacornis crossleyi
GGGGCGATTTAAATTTTGGCAGCGCTTGATTCTGGGGCTGCCCCGCAAGGAGGGGCCGGGGAGCCGGGGCTGGCGGCACACCGCCGCCTGCAGCGCTCCCCCCTTTCCTTTCCCGGCCGCCGTGCCGCGCCGGGGAGGGTGCGGGTACGTCGGAGGGGCTGCGCTGCTCCCCCGGGCTTCGCCCAGTCCCCCGGAGGGGCGGCCCGGCCCCCAGGGGCGGTAGGGCGGCAGCCCGGCAGCCGAGGAGGGGCGGGTGACAGGTGCGTTCTGCGCGTCTGCCCCGCCGCGGGTGCGCAGGGCTCGGCGCGGCTGCAGAGTCCGTGGGCGCGCACCCGGAGCGTGGGGGTGGGTGCCGGGCACATCTGCTCCCTGCCCTCGGTCACCGGCGCGATCACGGGTGGCTGTCGCCGCGCAGAGGGCGGCGTTCGCGGGCGGGTTGGCTGAGCTCCTCCGCGGTCGTTTGAAACACCGTCTGCCGGAGAAATGAAATAATTACCCAGCGTCATAATGAGAGCGTAGCGCGCCCCAGCCCGCCTCGCCTCCCGGAGCGGAGCCAGCAAACCGCCCGGCGGCCGCCACCGTCGGGGCGGGCGGTCCCCGCCGACCCGGCCCGGCCCGGCCCGGTGCTGTGGGGCCGGTGCCGGTCGGTCCGGGGCAGGGGAGCGGGGAAAGCCCTCCAGCCGGCGGGAAGTGTAGAAAAGGGGCTTTGTTTTACGTCCCCGCTTTCTGTCGCCTTCGTAACCTAATTCCTGCCGCTGCCGATGTCCCAGTTCTAACAGCGGTGTCGGTGCCATACCGCTTGGCGTTTAGCCATAAATCCGTGTATAAGTGCTTCGGCCTCAACTTCCTTCAAACTTAAAGGTTTCTAATTTACGGCGACAACCTATTGTTGTTTGTTTCCAGCTGTGCTTCGTTACGGCACATTCTTACACAGGCTTAATGTGCCTTGGGAGCAGATGATACTTGAATCTCTTCCGAATTAAAGCCCTGAGCAGGGGACCAAGTGCTCCCGTCGTTTTAGGTGGTGTTCGCCCAAGATCAGTGCTGTGAAACTCAATTGCCCTTCTTAGAGCTGAAGTGTAACTATTTCTCTCTGCTTCAGAGTAGCATCACAAGCGGAGCACTAACAAAAGTTGAAACACTGGGTACCTCTAGCCTTTTAGGTAGTATATGACTGTAAGCAGGCATCCTGCGAGGAGCGATGGTCTCCTCAGGGTTACCGAGTGCAGATCCAAGTGCAGATGATGGAGAAGTCTCATGTGGGGTCTGAGTAACTGAATGGTTTTTACTGTGAGATGCGTCAAGGGAGCATACTGATGGTACTGGACGTTTTAAAAAGTAGCTTGGGGGTAGAGCAGAGGATGGACGGTAATATTTTATAATGCAAATGTATTTGAGGTATCAGCCTTTCACACCTCTCATTAGTTGTATTTCCATCTTTGTGTTTTATCTGGAAAACAGGTAAAAAAGGAAGAGTAGAAGTTTTATACTTCTGTGCTTTCAGCAATATAGCAATACTTTCAAGTCATTTCTAGATGGTTTGCACAAAACACTTTCTTTCAGAACTGCTAGTTCTAATTTTCCTGTGTGTAGCTATTTTTACAGTGCTAAGCAGATCATATAATTTATGTTTGAAAAGTTCTTATCCCCATCATTTCACATGCTTCTCAAAATGTGTGTTATATGGTTAGAATGGACTCAGACAATGCTTAATAGTTTTATGAACTACAATGTTATGCATTGGAGAGCGCTCGAGGCAGACCCTGTGTGATCTGACATAATATTCCTGAGTTAAAGAATGCATTTATTATGCCATTGTTCAGTAACACATGAACTAAAATCTAGGGTTGTTGAATAAATTTGTTTATTTTAGATTTTTTTTTTAGCTTTTCATTTTAGTACTATAAAGTGCTATTTGCATTTAGTTAGTCATATATCTAGTTTACACTAGAACGGTATAGGGCATACCTCTGATGACTTTTTCGAATTTCGAGTCGCTCTGAAATTAGTTTAAATTCCTGGTGTAAGTTGAAATTGCACTTAGAGTGAAGTCATAAATGCTTTAAACAAGCATTTAACAATCAGCAAGCATAAACTGCTCTTTACAGAGGTGTTGGGGAGGATGTGTTTTGTCTATGTAATGCATAAAACCACAGTCAAATCCAAGACTTGCTGAATCAATTGTAATATCCACAATGACTTAATGGGATTGGGATTTCACATTTGTGTATGACAAAATCCCACAAGTATTAATAGTGATATTGTTGGCAATGCCAAGCTGTTGAAACAAAAAAACCCCAAAGCACCAAAACTTTCAAGGTCCACTATGGCAAACAAAAAGTTATATTCTAAATGAATTCCAATATAGGAAACAAGTTGTTTCAGTAGTAATTGGTACATGTGATAGAAGAACTGTATCCTTGAGTAGAGGGATTCATACTTGATCCTGAGGAAAGCTTTGGATGTTCGGTTTCCACTGTGTCTGAACATCACCTGCCCAGAGGGTACCCTTTGCAAGCTCCTCTGAACATTGTCTATCCTGGTCCACTTACCATGTCATGCTTATGAAAGGGTTTTTTGACAGCACATGTTCTAACAGGAAATATTTGTAGATACAGTCTGGATGACTGAATTTCAGCTTGATTTTGAGCTTTGCCTGGCTAAATTGTGGACTTCAAAGTAATTATTGGGATGGTTTTTCTGTGCCTTAACAAGGATGGTAAAGTGTTACTTTACACCTGCCTTTGGCAGGAACTTTTTTCCCTGTTTGTAATTACACAGTCAAAGCAATTTCGTTGTGTAACTATGATAATCCTATGAGAAGTTTTAGTAATAAAAAGAACATAACCCCTCAAATAACCTGCTGGTTTTTTATGAGGTATACCATTGGGCACCCTTTGAATCTGCATCAGTCAAACAAAAACAGCTGTTTTGGTTCTACTCCATGAACAAGACAAGTCTTATTTTCTGCTTCACTTAATCAGTACAGTGAATTTGTTTATATCTAACCATTCATGGTGAATGAGAGGACCACTAATGCAGAAAGTTAGTGTTAGCCCATCAATTATTATTCTATTTAAGAGAGACTTTTAGTTCTTAGAAATGTATTACGTGGGCCAAAATATCCTACTGAATTGAAAATGTTATGTTTGCTAAAAGGGTACTTTTGTTTGAATAGCTACAGGAAAAAAAAAAATTATACACATATTAGTTCAGTTTGCCTTGCAGAAATTCATAGTCATCCACGAACCATATGGCTTTCTTACCTCTAGTAGAGAAATAGCTCTCAGCATGGCAGATACAGTATGTCAACAGCTATGATCAAATATAAGTAGAAGTGGGCATGGATGAATCAGAATCTCTTTTAAAGTATTTGTTGGAGAACACAACTTCTCATATTTCAGTCCTTATATATCTCCATTATAGAATTATATTTCCCAGAACAGATTATAGTTCATCACAACTACTTTCTGTTGGAGAGGCCAAAATGATTCATTAAAGTAAAATAAGTACTCTTCCCATGATATTTATTTAGAAAATGTCAAGTAGCAGTTTATTCATTTAGTGCACGCTCAGTTGTGATGAGGATGGAAATCACTGCAGTTAGATTTCTCAATCAGTGTTTCCACACATGCATATATATTTGGTCTCACTTTGCTTTTATCTGTTTCTCACTGTACTCTCTTAAATACTTCTTTTGTGCATAAAATTTACTTATCTTCCATGCATTTTCATTCCATATTTATCACATTTCTCTGTCCTTGCCAGTTTTGAAAATGAACAGCAAATAACTTTCAATATGGCATTGGCCTTAAGCCCTCTAAATTTTTCGTGGCTTTATAAGCGTATATTCTTATGATATAAAAAGGCTTTCTTTCTACTTTTGATAGTAAATGTAGTATACACCAGCAGTTACCGGAAATGCATGAGGTATACCATAGTTGAAGGCTTTATTTCACAAGGGGAATCAGTGTCTGTTATCTTCTGTAGATGCTGCAACCACTGTGTGTAGATGAATTGACAGTAATGGAACATGTCAAAATTATGACCAAATGCATAAATCCAACAAGACAAAAATCAGTAATGTAGAGATTCAGACTGCACAAATAGCAGAAGGCACTAAAGTATACACCAGAGCTTTCTGTCTATCTCTAACTCCCCATCTTGGGTACTTCATAGCTTCTCCTTCTGCACACAAAATTCTTCCACCACTCTCAATTTGGTATCTTCTATCTTAAATTCTCTCTTTAAAAAGTAAATTTGTTACATCAGAAGAAAGGAGAGCATCTCAGAGTTGTTAGATTTACCTGAGCTCATTCTGAATACAGAAGGTTGTTGCATTTCAAAGTTTATTCTAGAAAATGTAAAGGTTAAATCTTCGTTATGACATGGAAAGCAGTTAGGAAAGCATAAAACTAAGACACAGATTTAGGGAGAAATTGAACACCACTCTAGCGTAGTGGTCTATTAAGGTGTCTCTGGTGCGTATTTCATCTTGGAAGCTGAGAGGCTTCTTGAGCAGTGTTCAGCCTCTGGCAGGCTGCCTTTCAGAGGAAACAACTCCTCTGTGTTGTCCTGGAGAGGCAGCAGGTCAGTACTGAGAAAACAATTTAAAATTATTTTTATTATCTTTCTCCTTTAGTTTAGGTGATACTCTATTTTCAATAATCCATAAGGTGTGGCGAGATGCAAATTAATTGTTTAAGCTTGTCTGGAATCTAATTTCCCTTAGCATGCCAATTTTTTAAAAAACACTGATTTCCTTCATGAAATTTATTTTTGTGTATTGAAGGTCGACTGAATTAGTTTCCTGTGATTCTTTGCTTCTCGGTGGCATGGCTTGTATTGTGAAACTTTTAAATGCCTTAATATTTTTATGCAAATTACATATCATAAAATGTCACCAAAGTCTCCAGCAATTCTCCTAGTTTCGCAACTGGGTAGGCTGGTGACTTTTCATAGAAAACAGACACAGTATAATTAATGATTCAGATAACCAAGTTACTCTTAAAGGAAACTTTGTCCAAACCGTTTCACTCTCGTGTGGTGGGTTTTAGAGCTGGTGCAGCTGCAGGAATACAGAAGTATGCTGTTGTATGATTCTGTGCGTTTCTGGCAGTGAGGAGTAGAACGAACTTCTCAGCTTTCACGCCTGCCTTCTAGTTTCACAAGTAGCCTGTAAAAATAACGCTGACAAATAGCTTCAATCGCCACAAGTGGGAGCTTACTTTTTAACCTCTTTTTTTTTCTGCTGAATAGCAGACAGTAGTGAAAGAATCTCAAGTAGTTACTACACCTTTTATTTCTTATAATCTAAAAATAGCAGAGCAAGGAAAAAACTCCAGAGGCTCTTCCACTTCCACATTCTTATTGATTTATGGCTTAATAAGTCACTGGGATATAAAGCTGCAGAGCATAAACACTCCTATTCTCTCAAATTTGTCTAAGCAGAGTCCAAGTAAGATAAAAGAAGAGTTTTGCTTCATTCATGCAGAGTGAAATTCTTTCCATAGAGCATCAGTATAAAGGCCACCTTTATCCCCTGTGCAACAGCAGATTTCACTTAAATGAACAAATATATTCTTTAGTTTTAGAGTTTGATAACAATTATCTTCCCTGATGAGCAGAAAGGAGGACAAAGCTTGCTTTTATTCCTTTGATTTACTTCCCTTGATCTTGCAGCATTTCAAATCCCGCATAGCTGAAGCTACAAGAAGAATCAGGGCCTTTTTTTAATGCTAGAAAAGGAAATGGAAAAGTACAACCAAATGTCTTGAAAAAACTGTGTATCTGTCTCAATTCTTTATCATACCCTCAACCAGGCTTCCTCATGATAACACAATGTAGAGGAAATAATATGTAGACCTAAGAATGTTTGGGGTTTTTTTATTTGGGCTCTGAAGACCATCACAGTAAGAAGATGCTGCGTATCAGTGAGAAGTATTAATATCCTGCAGCTGGGAAGACGATGGGCTCCCATTGGTAAGAATGACACGAGCTTCACCTTCCCTCTGGAGGAGAGCTCAAGCCCCTCTGATGTTTCCAGCTCTTTCTGGCTGCAGGACGTGCAACTGATCTTTTCTTTGATGGCAACTTGTGGCTTTGTTATCTAGCATCTGGCCTGGTTTTTGGCTATTTTGGGATTATCTTTGCCATAATGTTTTACTTAAAGGTAAGAAGTTGAAAAGATATGATTGTTAAGTGCTCCTGTTTTGTGTTGTATACATGATAACTTTATTTTAATTTGAGTCTGAGATTTTGACCTCATTCGAGGGTCTGTTTACAAATACTGTCATTTAGGAATACCTACTATAGCCTGTATTCATACCGTAAATATCCAAAATTAGTTTTCAGAGCTAGATAAATTACTGGATTTAAGAGAATAGCTTCAATATTTAATAGGTTAATTTTTAAATAACTAATGTAAATGATTTTTTTAGTAGTAACTTAACAGAAATTTAAATTTAATTTCTTACTTTCTGGAATTCAGATGAATAAACAGGAATGCTCTTTTTTTCCCCTTGGTTTTAGTAGACTGAGAAATCAAAATGTTACACATAGCCTAGGCATGGGTCCTCCATTGACACAGTTTATTGAAATTCCAATTTACTACAATTTGTAGATCTGAGTAATTTTGTTACAAGGTCCTGCAGTTTATAGCATTATATGCAGAAAAGGCTGCAGTACGTATGAAAATGCAGCATTACTTTTGTTGCCTGTCGTGAAATGCATTTGATTCTTAGTGTCTCCCATCTCCATATATGTCAGCTCTTACTCATTATGCAAGAAGTGAGTATAGCAAGTGAGGTGTTTCAGAAGAAATTACCTTTTATGAAGTTGAAAAGGGATGCAATTAGTCATGATATCGTGTACTTTTATAATAATATAGATGGCAAGTAATTTGATAACAGTTTTCTTAAATGATAATTTATAATGTACTACTCAAAAATCTTAACATGACACTTTTAGTGGAGAACATTTCTGTGGTATTTTTAAGTCTCATTCTCCTTTAGTAAAATGATGCATTCTTATATTGCACTGACCTTTCTCACAAAAATTTGAGCTATCTACACTGCAAGGTTTCAGTTGCAACAAGGTTTTAAAAGTTAATATATTACTTTATGAATTCGAAGGCACATAGTGACCTTTGAAAGTAAGGAAATAGAGGACCAAAGTATTAAAATAGATTTAAATAGTTAAATTAAATATTTTGAAGTTGTTATTTTTCTTTTCAAATTAGGAACTGATTGATAGATTAATTTTGGATGCTTCCCAAAGTTTTTCTGTTTTCCCCTCCATTGATGTATCTCTACAGCTGAAGTAACTTTTTAAAGGTGACAGAAATCAGTGGAAATATTCTTATGTCCACCAGTAAAATACTTCATATAGTATTGTGTGTTCGGTCTTGAGGTAATTTATAATGCAGTTAATGTTCTTCTATATAGTTTCATTTTGAATTATATTTTTTTACATGTATTTCTTTTTTCCCCTTAATTTTTATTTCAAAATACGTTTTTCATTTGATGGTGCTTTTTGATATTGTGCATACCTGAGTAAATATCTCATCCGACATATTAATATTTTTAACAGGTACTGTGCTTATGACTTAGAGCAGTGTGGAAGTCTCTCCAATACTCTTAGTTGTGGATAAGTTACTCAGCACACTTACTTCTCTAACCAGTGTCAGGTCTCTGATCAGTTCCCTGGGATTTTTCTATTTCTTTTTACTTTCCAAAATTGTCGTGAATTGCTGTTCTAAAAATTACACAGAAAAAGGAAAGTACAAAGTTGAGAAGCTCAGTGTATGCCAGGCTATAGAATAATGTTTTGATCAATAAAATAGAAAAATTTCTCCTATATAAGTGTATCACATTCAGATGGCATTTTCTTTCAGGAGCTTTCCTGGCGTATTCGTGAGTAATCTTCTATTTAGTTGCACTCCTGAGTAATGTAATACATTTTATTTTTCTTTTCATTTTTTTTAGAAAGATACAAATGCCTTTTCCAAACTTCCTTTAATAGAATATTTCCTCTGCATTTTTAAATTTCTTTAAATTGCACTCCATTATTTTAAACACTTTGTGGTATGCTTCCTAATTGGATAGAATTTTGTTTGAAATGTACTGACAGATGTCCATTTGTTACTCCAACATGGACACTGAAACTTAGCAAAGCAGTGTGATACCTGAGAATCACAAGAATGTGTGAAGCCTTACATTCTGATTACAGCTTGAAAATTAAATCTAACATTTTTCACTGCTAGAATAATCAAGACTCTAGATGCAGCTTGTTAACATTTGTGTTTTCCTGCACTTCATGTTGCAGTCTGTGAGCTGGAGGGTGAACAGACACAGGAGCAAGCCCAGGTTCATGTTGGAAAAAAGGGAGAGTATTATGGAGGGGTTAAGGGAACCATGTGGTACTGCTTGGCACCAGAAGAAAAGAAGACGAATGATCAAGAATATAGATGAAAGTGTCAGAATGTGACACTGGAGAGATCCTAAAAGAGCAGTACACAGGATGACTGTTTTGGTTGCCTTGTTCTGGTTACATGTAAGGGGCAGGAACAAGCTGCATAAGATCACCTTCCTGAGGTATCACACACATTTTAGGAACTGCACCATACAAGCTTGACAGACTTAAATGTTTTCATGTGTACAAGATAAAATTGCATGGACTACAGGTAAACAGACATCGGTATTGCATAATGCATCTTGATACATAAAAATTTATAGAAAAGGCTCAGCTGCTATGAGGTAGCTGCCAGGCTACATTTGGATTGTTCTTTACTTGGAAAACAGATTGCCCCTGAAATAGGGTAACTTATATTAAAAAAAAAACAAAAACCACAAAAACCAACAAAACCCAGGAAGACATTTACTGCAAGAAAATATTATTCTGCTATTAACTTCAGTTGCATAATTCTACATAATTATGAATAAAATTTGTCCCTCTTTTTCAACATCTTTCATGGGACTGATCCAAGTTACCCTAAAGAAATATCTTAACTCGTTATTATCACTGAAATTTGCCACGAAAGCTGTGCTTCTCTTGACCAATGGAATAAACTTTTCCTATGTTTCTGATTTTAGAGCATAAGGAGCAAAATATTCGTTGCAGCCAGGCTGTTCTGGTGTGAATTCTCTTCTGAAAGACATCAATGTGATCATTAGTTGTCTGTATTTTTTCAGAGTAAAACATAAAATCCTCCAGCCTTGTCCTCCCTTCATAAATATGTCCAGCTCTTGTAATCACTACCACTGGTGAAATATCATCTAAAAGATCTGCAAGAAGTACCAAAATAAGCAGCAATGGATGTCCCCATTATGAAGGAATGATAGATACACTGAAATATTGTTCCATAAAAATTTACCGATGCATTTTCTTAAAAACTCTGTCCATTAAAATTTACTCTAACCGTCCAGTACTACTGTTTCTTTGGCTGTAGCTATTAATCCTGTGTAGTTTGACCTACAGGATTTCCTGATATTCTTTAGATGTTTTCATGTATTGTGTTCACACAAATGTGTTTCAACCTATATGCCATGAACCTTTTAGAAAAATTGACTGTGTATATAAGCAACAAATTGTGATTATATCCAAGCATTTATGTATGTTCCACAAAGGAGAGTGGAGAAAGAGGGAAGATTGCGGACCAAACAGTAAGTTTTCAATATCTTTAGATTTCACAGAAATTTTAAAGAGTAATTTAAATAGTCCCACTGGGAAAAAAAAAAGTGATTAAAGCATAACAAATAAGAATGGAAAGTCAGAGGATAATACAGAATTGACGATATAGAGCAATAGCAAAGTAGTATTCATATAGTCATTATGAAAATGAAATTAGTAATACTTTCACTTTTTTCCATATGGAGGCAGTTAATTGATCATAAGTATATGGAAAAACTCATGAACTGAAAGGTGAAAACAGATTTGAACTGATTCCTGTGAAAATTGAAGTATGATTTAATGTCATTTAATGATTATGTATAAATTTTTTTTTTCCTCACTTGTGACTTGAAATTTTTATTTAGAAATCAGCGAAAATAATTTCCTGGAATGTTGCCTGTTGTCACCAGGAAAAGACATCTTTCAGAATTTCCTTGATACTAACATTTTCATTGTCTTTTTTTTTCACAGCAGGCAACTTGGAAATTTCAGCTGGTGTTGAAGTGATATATATTTCTGAATTCATGTAAAAATGTCTTCCATGTGTGTTTGTGGCTGAACCTGGGCCATCATTTAGTTTCTTGATGCAGTAAAAAGGGCTGGCTGAAACTTCTTGTTCCCAGTTGTGTTTCGGTCACAGTGGATATTGCAGGCTTTCTCGTGCACAGTGGCAGTTTATTTGCTGTACCTGTGCTTGATTCCGTGGCGTTTGAGCGTGTTGGGGTGAGGAGAACGCAGCATCCTTATTTTTGATAGGAGGCAGCATTTCGATAGCTCTGGCTTACACTTGGGACTAAATACAGCTGGGCTCCCTTTAGCGCCCAGCATCACTTTGGGTGCCGCAGCATCTCCAAGATGCCCACGCAGACCTGGCTGGCACAAGAAGGGCTGGCTGCATCCAGGTCAGGGGCACCCAGCACCGCCCAGGGAGCACCAGCTCCCCAAGGTGGCCCTTCCTGCCACTGGTGAAGAGCTCAGGGCCATGTTAGGGACTATAGATAGCCACACTTCTGCCCTTCAGCCATTGCTCCAGAAGGGTCCCATGTAATCCATGTGCTGTATCTGCCGACGTGATACAAATCTGCCTACCTCAGGTATCTCGAACGTTCCATAATAATACCAGGTACCTGTTTGCAAGTAACTAAATCCTGCCCAAGACTTGTGTTGCCATTGCACCAAGGGAAGCTCTTTTAAGAGGGAGTACCTGGCTGTAACCATCGACTTTGATGAAAACAGCTTCAGTGGGAAAGCAAATTTAAAAGTAATGGATCCTAGAGATTTAAATGCATGTGTTTTTTATTTGATGCAATAAATGAGCACATATAAAGTGCTCTTCAGGTATGCTTGGAGAGCATTGTGCTGCCTGTGTGCAATTTTCAGCTGTCAGTTGCTCAGACTTCAGCTTATTTGTATTTAGTTTTCACAAATTAGCCTACTTCCCAGTGAAAACCAGCCATCTGAAATACCTGTTTTAATTCAGCCGTCTGAGTTATGGGTGAACAAGCAAGGTTTTGCCTCTGAACTCAGACCCAATTTTTAGGTGCCACCTGGCAAAGGCATCCCTTTGCACACACCTTGCTGTGACCAGGGTTTTTTGTTTTAGCATTGTATTTGGGCTTTGTCATACTTCAGTTGTTTTCACTGTAGCCTTCCACAGAAAAAGTGACTTTTATATATTAACTTTCTGAGCAAAATTTTGATGAGCACGGGCATTTTCCAGTCATAAAGATCAAAAACTGCCTACAAGAAAAGCTGTATTTTTGGCTTCTCTATGTTGTTTATGAACAAATAATCCATGTTCCTATTTTTTCTTCTAATGTGAAACTGGGAAAAAGCATTTTCTTACTGTTCTTGCTTCTGTCAGAAAAGTACCCAAATACCCCAAAACACTGAGCTGGAATATGTGCTTTACTAACGGCTGAAGAAAGAGCATCACCAAGTTATTCTCCCCAAACCTTGCAGTGCCCTTTGTTTGATAGCCTCTCCTTCCATCGATGACCACTGAAGGTGTGAGAGGTGCCTGAGACCAGAACAACACTGAATGGAATGCCACAGTGACTCTTGCCCTGCCACTGCACTGTTGATGAATATGCTGTCTTTGGGGCTTGTGGCCAACTGTAGATTACCTCCAAGTGGGGAAGTCCATTCTTCTGTGGTGTTAGTAAGTTGTCCATCTCTGAACTTGCTGCCAGCTGCCCCAGTCACTGGCATGATGAGAGTTACTGGAGTACTTTGGGCTGTTCCTCTGCTGGCATGAGAGAAACCTGATGGAGGGGCCTTGGAGGGAAGTGGCACCTGAAGATCTCTTCTCCATCCAAGATAGTATCTTCAGGCCATACTGAAGCTGGGCAGCATACTGCAATTTTGCTGCCAAACCACAATTTCTGGCTCCAAAGCTCACCCCACCACTGGAACACTGAGCTGTCTTCTGGGTGCAGTGTTTGGGAAGAGCGCAGTCAGCAATCCTCTCTGCTGATCTCCAGTAAAGACCGAGAAGGGGGACAGATTTAGTGTTTATCCTGAACAGGGCTGCATGTGCTCTTCCATCATTTTTAGAAATTTCCTTTGAAAGAGCTGACAATGCGTGATCTATTTTAAATAGTGCTTCAGAAGATGAAATTATTTTTGGTGTAAGTGAAATCAATAAGCAGTTTTAAATATAAGATATAGTTTAAATAAGCACAAAAATATCCAGTGACCCTTAGTATTTATTGCATATTTTAGGCCTGCTATGACAATCTTTATTAGCTAATTAATAGCTCCTCTCTGTAGAGCAGCTTACTGAAACCACCAAAGCCTCACTCTGAACCTTTCAAAGGCATGAGTAGTAACAGGTGCAGGTGTGGCATCACCTCCTTTATTTCAGGCTTCCCTTTCTCCTAGGATACCTGTTCCTCAAAGTGCTGGACTGTGTTCTCCCTGGCTTCCTTGTCTGCATCAGGAAGTCTTCCAAGTCCTGGTCTGTGTAGCCCATCACTAAGTTGAGTGCTGGTAAAATCCTAGTTTGCATCTTCTTTTCCTGTGCTGTTACAAACTTCTCCATCCTGGCACTGCATGGTTGATCTCTGCGCACGCTGGGCTGTGTAAAGTGATGCTCCTGCCTTGCTTATGGAGATCACCATTCCTCTGCCCCTGCTCTCACAGTCAAAGGTCTCAGAGTGATTGGATTTCCTGAACAGAGAAGTGTTTTTAAGTTCTTTATGAAAATTATTGTAGCTCTCCCATGCTAGCTTTTTCCCCCTAACGCTCTCTTTCTGCTGTCTCCTTGCCTACTGCTGTAATTCTGATGTTGGTACTTTCCTTTGTTATGTTGAATGTTTTCTGAAATAAATAAGAACATTGCTTATATTTGTGGATAATGCTGGTGCCTTATGTATAGTACTGGGAAGTGTTGCCTAGCAAATTCTGTGACTCTTGATGAAGTATATTAGTTTCTTCTCATAATTTACATCCGTTATTTCTCACAGTATTTGATATATTTTACATGCTTTTGTGATGCTGACTTTAAAGGAAAGTGAAATGGTGGTCAAGCAAACTTACGGACTCAGTTCTTTCTTTGAGACTTTGTTGGGTGTGAGGTTAATCTGATTAAATGTGCCTGTTGTAGCTGCTCCATTGGGACAGTAACTAGTGGTTACTGGAATGTCTTGGTTCCCTCAGCGTGGAGAGTGCAGTGGGATGGGCAGCCCTCAGGGGAGATGCAGTCCTGCCCTGAGGCAGGTTAGCCACATCACACCCGGGAAGTGCTGCTTGTGTCAACACTGGAGCTTGCCATGGCTGGTTCAGAGGTGGATTTCTATCATAAAGGATGTACATGTAAGTATGGTGAGTTTTTTCGGGGAAATCTACAGGTCATCTTTTTTTTCATACATTTCAGGAGAATTTTGCCATACTGTTAAATAGGTCTTGAAAGAATGTCTTAATTGTAGCTTGTCACTGTTGCTAAAGATGCTTTTAAAATAAGTATCTGTGCATAAATACATCAGAAATAATTGATTTCTCATTAATAGGAGGTTGCAATTGAATCAACTGTTCTCATGCCCTGAATTCTGCAGAAAGTTAAAAACTGTGTCCTAACACTGCATGAACTTTGAGTTGCATACCCTGTCTCATGCACACTTTTTTTTTTTTCTTCATACCAGAAGTCTGGTTTAGTGTAGTTCCACACAGGAGCAGGGCTGGGGTCCCTGCCTTCTCTCTCTCTCTTTCTTCTTATCAGTAAGTAAATTTTTGTCAGATCTCCTGAGATGCTTGCTGATTCTATTCCTTGCTCAGCAACAGGAGGTTAACACATAGGAAAAGGCTGGTTTGGAGCCTATTTGAAACATGCCAATAATAGCAATTGTTGGTAATGAATCTATTCCTTATGAGTACATGACATGCTCCTTCTCTCTTGTGATAGAAACTTTAAATGTTAGTAGCCAGGAAGTGCCAGCATTTTGATTGCTGCCTGTAGTTAAATACATAAAAATATCAGAGGCATAAAATATTTTGGCATAAAAAAAAGCAAATGGGTTGAGAGATAGGGAATATAAGGCAGAGGCAGAAATGTCTGCTTGGAATACTTGATATTGCCTTTCCTTCAGCTATTGCTAAGAGAAGTTTAGCAGTCGTAAGAAATGTGCTTGTGTTCCCTTACCAGCTATGTTGGAACTGGGGAGTTTGATCTCTAAGTTGGTCCTTGTAACAAGATTTTTCATGTCTAGATAGTCATGATGCTGGTTTTAAAATGCTAAAAAGTGGAAAGTTCTACAGTGATGTGCAAATACTGGCTCCATCCATGGTATTCTTGGAATGGATGTGTCCTGCATTTTCTTGGCTGATCTACTGTCAGTTTCTGAAGTGGCAATGCTGTACTGTGCTGCCTTTAACTTATCCCAGAGTTAAAATAACACAACAAATAAAAAGTAACAAAAGAATCTTTTAAAAGAACAATTCTTGTGCATTTTATTCCAGCTGAACTTATTTTGGCATTTTTATGAACTGAATCTGCTGCTGACCATTAGAATGTTAAACAGAAGATTGCCACTGAAACTGGATGTTTAGTCAAAAGTTATACTCCCATAACTCTGCTAGAATAAAAGGGATAAATTGTCAGTATACATTATGCACATCATTATACTCATACCCATTCTCTTTTTTCAGTAGCAGGTATATTTGACAAATTTCAGTGTTTTAAAAATTATTTTAATTAAATCAAGCTGTTATTGTTGGGATTTAAAAGCATGTAAAACTCTCTTCTACCACGCTGCTCACACAGCTATTTTTAGAAGCAGTAACAGAGGTTTTCTCATACTGAGTCAGTATTAGAAGATTTCAACTGAGAAAGCTGGTAATGATTCAGGGTAAGATTTCAATTTCTTTATACATAAGAGTAAAAAATATGCAAAACGTTTCATAATTGAATACTTGCAATACCTAAAAAAGCCTTAATAGATACTGGCATTGCTCCATGTGAAACTTCTCTAAGTCACTGTAGTCCTAGTGAGTTCAGCATCCTAAATAGACACGTGTTCATGAATTAAAGAAACAGCCCCTCTGTTGCCCTGTAAGCATGAAATCAAGTAAGCTGTGGTTCTTTATTCCAAAGACTTTACAGTGGATACCTAAATACTTTTATTATTAGAAATTCAGCCTTTTTTGTACCTCCAAAGAGCCTTTATGCTTTGTGTTTGAGCCACATAGGTAGGTTACACTTTCCGTGCACAACTGACCTCTAAACTGTTTTCTGTTGCTTTTGATTATTGAATAGTTAGCTTACACTAGCTCTGCAGGACACTGAGGAAAAGGAAGATAACTGTTCAATACAGATATGGCTATTCTCACTCCAGTCCTCATCAGCACTCTTATTATCAGTTGTTTTTTAATGTTGTATAGACATGTTACACATTCACAATTTTCTATCCATAAAATAAGACAAATAATTAGTTTATAAATTACCTAAATATAGATGTGGTGCATATCTATCATAATCATATCAATATCTAAATAATATCTAAGCATAGATAAATAATACTTTGTAGGGAAAATGACTGTAAACTTTTTTTTCTGTACGATGGTAGCCTGTGTGCATTGTCACCATTCAGGCAGAAAATTCTTTCATTAAAATGTTTCACTGCATTTTTATGAAGTTCCTGTGCAACGCGTGTTGCTGTTTTCAACCAAGCTATAAAACACCACTGCTATCTGGGGTTGTGAGCACCACTCTTTGCTTCCATCAGATTTCTTTTCACTTCTCTGTAAGCTTAAGGGGTTACTTTTTAAAATTCGATTCTTTATGACCTATTCCTCTAATCAGCTCTACAATCTAGCTACAAATTCTTAGGGTAGCATTTATGTCAGAATCTAAAGATGATACACTGTTTAGGATCAAGAAACCTGAATGTAGTTTTCTGCCTCAATCAGACATTTAATGCCTTTTCAGAAACCTTAAGTTATTCCATGTCACTCTCACCTGCTGTACTAGAAGACTCCAGTCCTTTGTAGGTCCTGCATGCTATCTCCCAAAGTCAGCAGAGTTCTGAGGAAATAGGCAGCCCCAGAAGTTGGAGGGAGGCATAATAATAATAATAATTAATAATAGTAAACAGTCACCTGTATTTATGTACTGACTCAATTCCTCCATGCCATTCCATCCCACTATAGTGCATGAAGATTAATCAGTACAGTGACAACAACTGAGAAATTCAGCTGAACAGTCTCTAGGCTGCGTGTGTGGTAAACTGTGCTAGTTCAGATGCTTGAGGTTATCTGAGACACCTGCACAGGGTGGAACGTGTGTTGCAGGATGTACAGAGGGTGCATGTTCTTTAGAAATGGCAGTCGGAGTTCAGGCATTGTATCTGAGAGCAGTGACACCAGGCACTCGTATACGAGCAGCTGGATTGAGCCTCAGAGTATTCTCAGAGGCACCACTGACTGTACTAGAGGCGTAGGCACTTCGGCAACTGTAGACACCAGAATTTGTGCCTCACAGATCTGTGAGCTGAATTCTGCCATGTTGAGGACCTGGATATTAATTTAGCATAATTTTGTTGCTTGACTTTTTGCCTGTGGTACCTCAATGCTTCATTGTGACGTATGTACAAGAAATGACTAGTCCGTCAACTAAAGAGACCTATTCCCATAAACTTAACATTCTCTGCTCTTTGGCCTTTTACGTTTTGTTCAAGACTTTGACTTGAACTCCAAACAATACCCCGCTTGCTACATCCTCTGGGCCTAATTAAACCTCTGAACAATCATCACTAATTTTCATGAACCAACATCTGTGTACCTAGTACTAAGATTGGCAAGTCATGTCTACAGGCTCTTTATTAAATACTTTATTGACCTTCTGTTATCAAAACATCACTTCAGTTTTATGAAGTTCAAATGCTTGAAGTGTGGGAATCCGAAGTGTGCAGCAATCTTCCCACCAGACTACATCCATGCATCCTGAACAAATTGGGGCTGAAGTCAAACTATGTAATAATCACAATAACAAGACCTCACAATTCTGTATCATCAGAGGCTTTAAATGTGTTTTGCAAGTACTAACATCACAACAGAATGAAGTGCATATTGTTAGCTTGTGCCCGCGTGTGTGAGGACAAGTATGGAATTAAAAAGAAGCTATGAACTCTTCTTGAAACCTTGGGTAAATCATTCATGTTGTCAACTTCTATCTTAGGTGGATAGTAGTGCTTCTGCATTCAGTGGGGAACTCAGAGGCGATGCTAGCTGTGGAGGGTATTGCTATCTGAAATGGCAAGTGAAGGGGTGTTTTTACAGCCAAAAATAATGTGAATAGAGATTCAGTGTACAATTCTTACTTGCATTTATGAGAATGTGTGGAATTCATACAGTGCAGATGTCTCCATCTGAGCTTGTTGCTCTTGCATTTCTTTACAGTCAGTAGAGGTCTAGTCAGTGTAAAGTGTAATTAATCTCATTCTAAAGCAGGGGTCTGAATAGATCAGACTGACTGCAAAGGGTGCATGGAGGTGGCTAGCTCAGATGTAGGAAAACTGAATCGCATCCTACCTGTTCCGTGGGCAAAACTGCTATGATTTTGCCTTTAAAAATATACATTTAACTTTACTGAGCCACAGTTAGCATACCAGATGTAGAAGTGTTTCAGAATAAGTCTGTTCTTAGTATTTATCACAGATTGTCATACCAGAATTTTCATTTAATTAAAAATACCAAATAATTGTTTTATCATCTTACGCAGATACAAGGCCAATACCCATTATGTCTGTGTGGGTCATCTGGAGCACCAAGCAAAGCAATGAATAAGGTTTCACAGTGGAAGACTGAGAAAATTTTCTAGGACTTTGTAATTTCTACGACTTCAACATTCTTTTCTAATGTGATCTCTTGGAACCTTGTTCAGATTTCCACACATCTAATGCAATACTTGATAACCTTGTGTAACCATCCCTATCTCCAGCCAGTGCTGATGGAAGGTGTGGCCTTCCATAGCTTCTGGGTCTTACCTGCCACTGTGCAGGTGACTCATGTACCTGCACACCCAAGTGTCTCAGAATGGCACTGTGTATCATATATGGGTATCTTGCCTCAAGGTTAATTTATTTGTCATATCTTTACTTGGATCTCTTAAAGTTACCCTCATCTAAAAGAAAATCATGTTACAGACAGAAATTTGCTGCACTGAGAATTTCAGAGCAGGCACAGATCATCCACACTGGAACTGCTCACAGCTACTGACCTGAGTCCTCATTTAATCCTAATTATATGTAGTTTTCTTCTGCCCTGTTTCTTTCACAGTCATGGCTGATTTCTGTACTGTGAAAATATATTATTCTTCTATAATAGAATATTTATTCTGCAGCAATAACTGGATATTGACACTCACAAATTAATCCAAGAATTATCTTAGTTGATTTTGACATCTTTCAAAAGACTTGGAAACAGCTTCATATTGGAAGAAAGCAGATCTATATGAGATCCTATAAGCCATAGGAATTCTCTGCCAGCTTTTACTGGTAAGGAAAGTCTCAGTAATCAGCAATGCAGCAAAAATCGCCCACTTCCAAACAAACGGACAAAGGAAAACACATTCCAAGCCCCCTAAAAAAAAAAAAAAAAAAAAGAAAAGTTAAACAACTTAAAGTACTTAGACAATCTCTATAATATTTTAGTAAATATGTATGGGACCTGCATCACTGTTACTGAAGCAAATAGGCAGTTTGATGCTTTATTTCTTACAGATTTTTTTTTAAAAACAATGCTATTCACATGCTGATGACACAATTTACTAGGAAATTCTTTGAAATTCCATTCTGTACTCAATGCTAGATGATTTAAATATGAAGAAGAAACAATATGTTGCTAATTCAAATTAAAATCAATGAATATTTAAGCCCTATGTTTGCTCTGAAGCTACAAGTTGGGCACTGCGGGCTAGCCATAGAAGTTGAAAAAGAATATTAAGGGATTCATGTGGTTGTTTTCCTAAGGAATAAATATTCTGAGTCAGTGTGGCCAGTCAAGCCACAGATCTCTCATATCCTGAAACCTGCTCCAGTGCTGCAAGGCACATTTTTAATATCTTAGTTTTAAAATCAATCATAAAATTTAATTCCTAAATTTAGGAAAGTTCAATTGTAAGCTATGTTATTTGGGAAGGGCAAGTTCATTAATACCAATCTGGATTTAGTACTGACTTGACTGCCCTTACTCTTGCTAGTGAAAATACCATGCAAGGGAAAAAGGTCAGGAGTGTTAGCAATCTGCCAGTCAGGAACTCTGCAGGAACGTGAAATTATAAATTGTGGGAGTTACAGAAACAATGTGAGTCATGCTAAGAAACTGTGTGTATCTAAGAGGAGCAATGGACAAGAGTGTATTTGCTTTACCTGTACCTACTGCACAGCAGCCTCATATTCACCATCCCCAACAGGAGCAAGTGTAAATAGCATAACTAAATAAAGGGGTGGGAAAGCAAACTGTAACGGAGTATCTCCTCTCATCCAAAAGCCGTGAAGCTGCATGAGGGTGATGCTCTGCACAATCTAATAAGTCCTTGCTGTGTCTGTGAACAAATGTGCAGTTTTTAATTATTTTTCTTGCTACATTTGCTGATGAGCATAAGGTCTTGGCCAGGGTGTATCTAGGAAATGGTAACTCATCATGCCCATTCAGAACTGACATGACTGGCATTTAAGAGGTAACTATAAGAAATTAACTCATGTTTCAAATTGAGCATGCAGAAAGGAAAGTTTCTGTTACATTTAGCACCACTCTGAAATACACTGTAAAACTTCAGTGCCTATAACATCACTGAGGTTTAAAAAACTTCATATACAAATACCTTTTTTGATTAATCTATCTTCTCAATTCAGGCACATTCATTTTTGCAGGGGAAGATTTTTTTGTCTTTGTGAAGAAGTTTTTACTTGGTAAAGGGATAAACACACTGGAATGATGGTATATTATAGTCACTTTACCCTCCATTAGAAAAGATGTAAGTAAATAACTAAACAGAGGGTAGGCTGAGTTGTCTGTTGTGTGCAACCTGTAGCAGTCCAGTAGCTTCTCATGCCATTTCTCATGCCAGTGTGGTAACATAAAGCTGTGATGGTAGTATTCAAAAATACAAAGAAGAGTTGTGTTCAAAGCAACAATCCTGTTATTAATTTCAGTGGTAGTCTTATTATAGTCTATATATGAATGTGGCTTGTTACTTCATCTCTTAAAATCTGTCAAGCAGTGCTGTCTCTCTTCAATAAACATTTTTAGATCAGTCTTATTAAATGTTTTAGTGGCTTTTATGTAATTGCTCTTAAATCAAGGCAGTCCTGTCCTAAATGGAGAATAAAAAGTAGGCTAGCAGTGAAATCTTTTCACTTGCTACTCGGATTTTCTCTCTAAATTTACATTAGCATAATAAGAATATAAAATGCAGATTTCTAAATCCAGAATGGATAAGACTGTGGTAAAAAATAATTAGAAGTTGAAAAGCTATTGTAAAAATCAAGAGTTGACAAGAGAACCTACATTACACGAAAGACAGAGAAGCAGTTCAAAAAATAATCAGATTATTAAAAGAGCTTAATGCAGAATTGAACTTCATCAAATGAGATCTTCCACTGTCTAAAAAACCTTTCATTGTATGGCTTGTGGCTCTGTTCCTCTTTTTGCTCTTTTCCATTTTTGCTTGTTTTATTTTATCATACTCCAGTCATGCTCTTTAACATCCATTTGTATTTCCCGTCTCTCATGTCCACTCCCTTGCTTCTCAACCCTGATGGCTGGAAACTTCTCTGTGAGCAGTGCTTCTCAAAGAGCCCGTGTATCCTTCCAGAGTCCTGACTGCTGGAAACACAGCTCACGACAGGGCTAGGATTTCAGTTGTTTGTGACCAGCTGTTGTCATCTCAAATTTAAGAGTGAGAAGTTGACTTGAGAAGGGAGCGAGAAGCCAGGAAAGTGGTGGACATGGCTACATTCAGAAAGCCTCACTGTACTGGCCTAGGCTTTAAACGTGCAAGTAATTTCATTCATATAACACCTCTATTGCTTTCTATATGTTAGCTGATCAAAAAATAATTACTTTCCTGGTCATAACATAGAAAACTGAGCTCTTAGGAGCTGTTTCACAGAGTGATCAGATGCAACTTCTAGTAAGGAGGATCTGAAACCATTGACTGCTAAAAGCCAGGAGTGTGCATCCAGAGAAGGGGCATTTAGTTTCTTCACTTTTCTAAAATGTCTCCTACTGACTGTGAGTGAAAGCAGGACACTTCTATTACATGTTACGTGGGCTATGGGTCTGAGCTGGTGTAACTATTCTTGGGTTAATCTCCTAGGGATGTGCACATCTGACCAAATCTTAGGTTAGTAAAGTTCTTTATATTTACATTAGAGAAAGTAAAACACTTCACATAAACTGAGTTTCTGTAGTACTCTCTTGGATTTCTTTGAAAGTATAATTATGTATAGGGGCTTACAGAATTTAATTCAGTCTTTACGAATTACTTATGTAAAAGAGTATCAGCTTCCCAGTCAATAGCTTTGAAAACTACTCATCAGCAAGGCAGGTAAATGATCAAAACTACTTTAATTAATGTGTCCCATGTAAGCCTTTGGCTATCAGACTTTTGCTGTCTAAATATGTAATTACATATTGCTATCCCTTTACAGATTAAAAGGTTATCCATGCTTTTAACTTTTCAGGTGGTTTTGTTGGAGCATAGATTTGATTTCCCTGTTAAATTTTAGAGACTGAAATAGTCTTTTTCTTCCAGCTGAGAAACACTCAGAAGTATTTTGCTTGCAGTTTCAACCCCCTCTTGCATTTTGCACTAAGAACTTGGTGAATCTCTTCTGAACAATTCTGGGTGGATCCTAGATGCTGGATGTGCTCATGGTATTTCACTTATCTTTTTCTCTGAAGTAATTTAATGTCCTCTTGTGTGTATGTGCAGCCAGAAGTATGGCTCCTATTACTCTTAGCAACACTGGAGTTTCCTTATTCATTAAGATGACTTTATGTAAAGGTGGTGATTTTTTTTTGCACTGAATGCCTGAAATGGGAGTCCTTCTGGTCATCAGTCAGTCGCTGTGTAATTTAAGTTTGCATCCTAATGCACATTCAGAAGTGCCAAATAAAGAGATTTCATGTTTCCTGACTTCCAACTTCCTGACCTGACAACCTCAATTATTTTATTTTCATTTACATTTTAGAACCTTTTTAGATTTAAAAATGGTTTTATTTTTAAGAAACTTTGCATAAGTAGCACACTTACTAGCTACCATACGCCTCTGTCACTCATACTTAAGGACATTTATCCAACCAGTCTAGTTAGACCAGTCATGGGGAGAAGATGGTCAATAGTTGGGAATGGTGAAAAGGACCTTCAGCAGCAGCTGTACACAGATACTCGAGTGACTTTGAGAGACAGTGTACCTACATGACATAGTTCTGCTGTATTTCTCTTATCCTTACTTATTTCTATTGCAGTAGGGCATAAGTGCATATGGCGAAAGGTCCTGACTGCCTTTGTCTCTCACAATCTGTGTAACACTGTCTAAAAGAAAATCACTCACAGAGAAGCACTGTGTCTTGTCTGAGGTTACAAAACCTCAGTGTCTCCTCCACGAGACAACCACACGCCAGACCAGGCTGAGCAGCTCTGCTGTGGCACACGGCCGGTGAGCAGGCAGGAGTCAGAGCACCTGCAGGTGAAGCTGGAAGGGCTCCTCTGCTGCTCAGAGCCACACAGCTGCCTCATGGCCGGGGGGGCAGCTCTGTGACTGCTGTAGTGGCATGCTGGAACAGACCTGCTCAATGAACAAGAATGTAATGGAAAATTACTCTGAGGAATAAAGCATTTCGGACTGAAAAGGGTCACTTGGATCAGTGAGATAATGCGATCATATATATCTCATTGGACTGATTTAAGTCCCAATTCTATTTATTGTTAGTTATTTTTATTTTGTGTCCTTAATTTGTATTTTAGAAAGTGTTCTAAATCTTTGCAACTCCAAGGGTTTAAAGCAAACTAAATCTACTTTTTACTATATCAGACAGAACTCCCCTTCCTCACCTAGCTCAACATTCTCAGGATGTTTAAGGTATTTGTCTAGGAAGTAGAAGACCAATTCAGTTCTTACTGTGCACAGATTTAGTGCCTTAATTTGTCTTTTCCACATCACTGATCAGTGCTCAAGATAAAAGACTATTAGCTCTTTTCCCTACTCTTACAAGAATATCACTCTTAACTTGAGAAGTGTTTTCAGGAACTGAGAGTTATTCCACATAACATATCTATGTTATCAAGTTGTTCCTAGCCAATATTAATTCTAAAGCAATGTACAAAGAGTAGAAAAAAATATTGAAGGGTGTTACCAGGCTGACAACAGGCAAGTGCCCTGTGCTGTCTGATACATGGATAAGAAATGCTGTCATTCAGTGATCTTCTCACAAATTACCTGGATTTTTTTTTAGGGCAAGGCAAAAAGTACCTCCATGATTTATGTATCTGCTAAAGTTTGAATTCTTCAGAATACTGTGAGGAGAACATTTCAAAGGAAATGGCAAGCATTTTATTGTGGAAATTAATACATAATACAATAAAGTTTGTCGCTTTTTCCTTTCTGTATCTCAGAATCCACAGAAAAATAGCATTCCATATAGCCAATACTTCTATTTGTATTGCCCACTTAAATGAATTGAGTTACCTCTCATGGTTAAAGTTAGTTGTATGTTTGGGATCCCACACTCTCAGTGCTGCTTCAGTTCCTCGGTTTCACAGTGTGCCTTTTTCTTAACTCCCTGCAGGCTTTTCTTGCATCAGAATTCCTCTCCTGGACATCATGACTGGTACCTCAGACTCCTCCATCCCTTTTTATCTTTTCAAGCAGTTTTTCTGGTAATTTGACAGATCTAATTCACACTCTTAGTTCTCTTGGGGAGGATGCATCACTATCAAGAAATTCTTGTTCCTCCCATATTCAGTGTAGTGTCTTGGGAAGTGTAGTCTTGTAGTTCTGTCATGGGAACTTACAGCCTTTCCATAATCTTTTGGATTACCCTCTCTTCCTCTTGTAGAAATATTCTGTCCTATCTGAAATACCCTCTCCTACCTATAAAAACTCCATGTGGGATGGTGTTTCTGCTGCATATCACATTGCATCCACCACCTGTAAGAGCGTGGGAATGGCGTAGATATTGGCTTGAAGCACTGCACTGGAGCAGGTGTAGTGACCTCTTGTGCTTATGGTATGGGACATGGTCTAGGAACAAGCCAACACTGTGGCCTATAGAGTAGAACTTCACTGATTCATGGAATTCCAGGCTAAAAGTGCTACTGTGAGTATCTGAACTTGATTCCTGAATGTTGCTGGTGAGGGACTAACACTCCTCATCCCACACTCCTCTCAGCTGCCTGTTGTTGCTCATGGACGCTTGATATTAAGAAATCTACAGTTGTGGCTTACTGAGCAAATTAAGTTGTTTCCCAGAACTGGTTACCAGTGATTTCTGCCCATTGGTCAGCAAAGAGAAGGAGCTCCTTACCCTGAAATTTCATCCAAGAATCCCTGCTTCAAATCATCAACTTCTTGAAAGAAAAAAGCAGTTATTATTCTACAGACAGAACTGGAATACAAGTAGAGATAAAACAGGGGTAAATAAAGAAGGGAAATAGATGTTTTTCTTTTTCTAACAAAAGAAAAAGACAATAGCAATGAAGTAGTCATACAGAGAAGACAATACTGTTACGAGCAGAACATTCAGATGAATTTCCAAGCTTTGTGTGGCCTGTGCTGATTAGGCAGGTTTAATAACTGACCAGTCGGCACTTTTTCATCACCTGTTCTACATCCTCCTCTCCATGCATAAACTACTATTACAGGCAATGCAACAAGTACAGCTGTGTTCCACTTACCTTTTCTATGTGTTACACATTAAATAGTGCCAGAGGACAGCTCATGAATATAACATTTTCCAATGCTTTTAGCTTGTCCTTGTACTGCAGCCTAAGAAAAGAGGAGTTTTACAGTACACTTGGAAGATTAACAAACATGAGCTTTCACAAACCCTGAGGGTACTCCCAAACTCAGCCCCCCATCACAAAAAAAGCCTTGTCACTTATACCGTAAAACCACACCTGAACATCCCTGCAGATCTTGACTGCAGTAAGATTTCACAGGGACAGAAGCAATTTCTCAGGTAATATGGTCTCAAATCACACAAGGCATTGGAGGTTGCAGCCAGCATTTGGCTCCCACCTAGAAACCTATTGTATTTTCATTATGGTAGAGAGGAGATTCAGGTGCTTCCTTTCATTTTATTTGAAGTTTTGAATTTAGGGCACAGGGCTCTTGCTATAAACTCTGAAATGTGCCTATTTGCTTGTGACAGGCTGTGCTTGTGTAAGAGTTTCTTCCAGTGGGGAAGCAGTAAAACAGGGTTTTGGGATAGCATAAAACATGGCCAGGTATTTATCAGCCTTTTCATTCTGAGCTACCATTTCAAGCGATGTTTTATAGTCCTGCCTTCTCTCCTGTGCCTCTCCTATTTTATCCTGCTGGTTTGGCTGTGGATCTTGGAGAGGGATAGATGTTGAACTTCTCCTCCTATAGGGCCATTTGGTCAGCCCAGGAGGTCTCAGTTGAAGGCAATAGCCTCAGCTTGGTGGCCAAGACACTGAATAATGAATTTTCTGCTGAACCTGAAGTCTCAAGTGTACCATACTCTGGACTCAACCTAAGGCTTTCTGAGGCCAGTGGACAATCTTCCACTGATTAGGATGACCTTTGGATGTGGCCCAGACTCATCAACCTGATCTAGCTGAAGATGTCCCTGCTCACTGCAGGGGGCTGGCATAGAGGATCTTTCAAGGTCCCTTCCAACCCAAACTGTTCTGTGATTCTATTATGTAGCTATGTTTTCATAAGCAGATAATTAAAGGTTAAATACTCACAATTAAATGAGAACCTAATAGGCCAAATTATTCTCTGGGGTAATTCTGTTGTTTTTCAGTTGAGTTGTATCAATAAATGATTTGACCAAATATTTTGCTTATAGGAGGGCTTATGAAATGCTAATTATGTTGGTCAAATTAGGGAAAACCAAACAGACTTCAGCTTTGTAATTATGAATGCTGGAACTGACAGCTAGGCTTAATGTGGAATACTGAGCTCTGACTAAAAATGTATAAGTGAAACACTTTGTTGGGAGTACATACTGTACGGAAACTGGAACATGTTTTTGGACAGCATCCCTGGCTTTGCAAATCAGATGCTAAGATTCAGCAAAGATGAGTCTTGAAGGTAAGGAACACTTTAGCAGAAGAAAATCATAATATGGGTGTTAGTCATGGGTTGCATTGCCCTGTGAATGAAGGTTCAGCTGAAATAATTTAAAATTAACAATTTTATTTAAGCCATCTCTAGTTCACTATAGTAAAGCAATGTTAATTTACTATATGAATGACTCTAATCTGAATAAAATCCCCCATGTTAAAGGGGGAGCTGTAACTGTGATTGATTTTCTTTCTATTGCCCAGTTTGGTCAAAGCCAAATCCTGACACTGCATGTTACAGTGTACCTATAGAAGAGGAGATCCCACAGAGAAACAGCATTTATCAGCATCTTACATAACCAGATCACATTATCTAAGTTCCCATCCCTTTTAAAGCTCTTTTGTCAACCCTCAGTGGAGAGCATGGTATATAATGCAGTATATATACTAACATTACATGGTTATTTGGCAAAATATTTTAAAATAAATCACTATATGCATTTCGAAGGAATTCTCTCAATAAGGCAAAGCATAATTTTCAAACTGTCAGTGCTTGATTGCAGGTTTACATTGAGATGCTTTTGAAATTACTGGAAATACCAAGAAGGCAATAATAGCTAGCTACATGAAGATCTAGACAGGAAATCTGAAGTGGAATGCCAAAAGTGAAAATGTTTACTCTCCTTTGGTTCTTGTGTACTTATAAAAATAGGAACCAAGAGCATTTAACAGAAGCAGAGGTGCTGCACTAGATTTTTCTATCCAGCTGAATAATTGTAGTTTCTGCTGATGTATGGCTGTGCTGTAAAAATCCCTACAACAGTCACCAGAATTGCTAGTGAAGATGAATTGTGTGAATGCTCTTCTGGCTAATATCCATTAAAGAGAGTAACCACATTTCTCCTTACAGATTCTGATATACCCCTCATAGGTAAGCAGTTATTATATTCACCCACCAAGCCTCCTACTCACTCATAATACACCTTTAGCTCACTGTCAAGAATATCTCTGGAGTTCAAGTGATTTATTTTTCCTCAGAAGGTATTAAGAAACAATTGGAAATTCTTTGTTTTTATTACACAATTTTTGTTAGAAACCAGTGTGGGGGAGATAGAATAAAATACTAACCTTTGTCTCTTTTGTGAACAATTTAAAGTTTTAGAGCATCTTTCTTTCATGGCATTATTACAATAATAATAGCAACAATTGTAATAGTTAATTTTGAATTATTTAATTTGAAATACTGGCAAGGCAATGTAATCCATGATTAACAGCCATATTACAATTATTATTATTGTTAGTATTATTGTTGTTCCTATGGAGAGTATTTCAAGGACGGTATTACCACACCAGAAAAAGGTTGGTGGTGTTATTTTTCAGCATTCATCATGCAATCATATATATGTTATATAGACAGAGGAGTAGCTATAAGAAACAGGCTTTTATAGTCCTATGAAGTTTCTGGCCATGAGTCCTTGCTTAAGACTGATGACACAGTTACGGAATTAATAGTATCTCTGTCCCATTTCTGGTCCCCCTGGAATGAGTCCTCCAGGTGTCAGGTCTGATGCCTAGTCCTGTGTCTGGATGTCAGCTCAGCCTTTAACCTACATTGTGACCAGAATCTAGGTGCCATTCCAGCTCTTACTTCAAGTTATTCAGCTTTTAATCAAGTTGTCTGTATGAAGGCTCCAGTTTCTCCATTTTGCTGCTCTCTAGCTACTGTGTAGGCAGCATTTATCCAGTGAAACAGATCATTAGAGGAAAGTATTTTAAAGCCTCAGCCAAGTTACATGTTTATCTGGTTATCCATTGTCTTATGCTGCCTGTGCAGGTAAGTTGGTGACTTCTTTTTTCAAGGGATCAAGGCAAATAATTTTAAGAAAGTTAATTATTTTTAGTGAACAGTTCCAGCCATTTTATGGCATTTCTCAGTGATTTTGCTTTCTCTTCCTCTCTCAGTACCCTCACTGCTTCTTACCTCTGGGCTTGGGTTCCTTTGGAGCTAGTCCAGCCCTGCTCCTTCCTGACACCTTCCTCCTCTCAAGATTTCTGCCACTGCCTCTGCAGTACCTGTCCCTCCTGAGACCAAGCCTGGGAAACTCCACTTTCCACTTTTATTCCTGCACAGCTGGGACTGAACTTAGTTCAGACTGTGGTTGTGCATTCAAAAGCTTGTATTTTGTACCAAATGTCTCTGTTCCCAACCAGCTGGCCCAAGAGTGGTGCACTGATAAGGTGATGGCCCAGCAGTCTGCCTACTACACCCATTTGATATCAAAAGCTTTTGGCTGCTGCTTGGTATCTATGGGACAATTAACGGGAAGTGTTCATTGCTCTCTGATAGTTCAACTTATCAAAGCTATAGTTTGGGCAGGAGTCAACATCCCCCTTGGACTATGCCTGCATTTACCACCAGTGAGTCTGCTATCACAACACAGATTTGGACTGTTTGGTTGGGGAAATTCAATATTATTTCATTATTGCAACCATCTGATTCAAAGAAAAGTGATAACTGAAGGAGTCCATTTTCAATTTTTTGGACTCATAAATGCATCAATTTTACAAGTTCACTATGGATTGTAGTTTCTTTACTCCCGTCCTGGAAGGATTGGTGCTATTTTTTTGTAGGTTGTTTTAGGTTGTTTCTTAAAGTCAGCAAGAAACTGGTGCAAGTGTTATCTTTCAGTTGCCACTTAAGTCACAGGCTAAGGTACAGGAGGACAAGCTTCAACTGATCTAGATGTTATAAGGCAATTTCCCAGCAAACTGGCACTGCAGTGCAGTGCTTAAAATCCCTTTCAGCAATGGTATGAAAGTCTCAGGGGTGCCATCACATTGCAAAAATGCTGGTAAAAGGATAAAGTTCCTCGGTGTTTTGTTCTCTTCTTTGTTCCTTCCGGCTCCTGATAGCTGGTGGAAATTAATAGGCTGGAATTGAGAGTATTGCTCCTTATTCTGTTGATACAGAGAGATTTGTGTCCTTTCATTCCCAAATCTCTTTGAAGAAATAAGAAATGCAGAAAAAACCCACACTTTAGTGGGCTGGCTGGATTCAAATACCAGCCACTGTTGGCCTTTCATTGGTGTTCAGCAGCCTTTGCAAGATTGTTTTGGGAGCCCCTCCAACACACAAATTTGCAATCTGCTGATACATATGCCATGGAGCTGAAAGTGTTTTTCATTTATCAAGAACCTCTCAGAGCATCCTTATGCTTCCTGCACTGATTCAGGCTTTTGTCAGAGTTACCCCTTACATTCCGTCAGTCTTCAGCAGCCAAGATGAGGCATTGCCACTGCTAGATACCAAATTCATTCTACAGATGAGCTTGCTGCATGGAGATGTAAAATATTTTACTACTTTCATAGTTACAGTGTCAAAAAATTACTGTAAAAGAAGTTGTCATTGTACGCAACCCAGAAATATAAGTACAAGGTTAGGCTACTCATCTACTTGCACTTCAGTGTTATTAAAATATTTTCTTAAATGAAGCATTTCCAAACCATACCAAGGGCATGGCCTTCTTATGGTCCTGAAGACTAAAACTCTCTGGTGGTTATTAAAACCCCAGCTGCTTTAAGAGTTAAAATTTTGTCTCATTTTTTTCTCTGACAAGAAAAATAAGATGGTGTAAAGAAGTTTCTATTTCAAAACCCCCTTCCTCATCCTCACTTCTCTTTTATTGCAAACGGGCACCATCTTTGTATTTTTTTACAGAATGTGTTAGAATTGTGGTTGTTTTGTGGTGGAGACCATACCCATTGCAGGTGGAAATATACACAAGAAAAAGGTTGCTCTTTCTCCCTCTTCTTTTTTTTTAAAGACTTGCATTCATTTGCTTTCCTGAATAAATGGTCCCAGATATGACTTAGCAATGGTGCTGTATCAGTAATATGTAATTAAAGTTTTCCATTGAATGTTTTACATATGAATAAAACAATACCAACTAATCCTTACAAAGTACTATCAAATACATTAATACTGAACCCTAAACTAAAGAGACATTTTAAAGTTTTGTTCCAGACCTGAGATGTGCTGAGACAACAAATACGAGTTTATAGCTACAAGGATGAGCATCTTCCCTGATGCAAAGGGATCTTTCACAATAAAAGGAAATAGTTGCCAAAAATACATTGAACATCTGTGAAATTCAAATAAGCAAGGAAAGCCTAAGCTTGTAAATTTTTATATATTCTTTAAGTATCTTATCTACAGAAAAGATTGTGTATGAAAAGACTAATTCTATTAATGGAAAGGAAAGCTTGCAATGACCTGACATTGTAAAAATACATTGTACTTGCTTTATTATTACTAATTTTACATTGTTACAGAAGTATCCTCTGTAGTAAATTTGTTGTAAAGAAACATTTTCAGACAAAAAAGTGGTGGCTGTCCAGCATTCCTGTCTGCAGCAGTGTTGCAAGCTCAAGGGATCTCAATTGTGAACAATAAAAATGTGCCTCAAAGTTTCCAAGGTGCCTACTAGCTCTTTTTCTAAGCTTTTCATCAATAAATCAGTTGAAGTGTAAGATGGTTACTTGAGCAAATGAGAGGGTAATAACTCAGTTTCACTGTATTCCCAAGAAAAAGATTATTTTTTCAACAATTAGCAGTTTGTAGCCAATTTGTTTCTCACACCAGCAGACTACTTCTTTCCAGTTTGGGTAACTACTACCTGATACCTCTTTAGCTCTTGGTAGATACATATGCCTGAATGGACATAGTGCTCTGTAAACAGGATTGGAAAATATCTTCTGCCTTCCTTATTAGCAGTGAGAGCATTTATTTTCAGCCCTTTGTTACCACAAATTATCAAATGGACAGAAAACTTTAGTTCAGAAAGGCAAACATCACTGTTCCCTATTTATACTTGTCCTTTCTGACACACATTACCAAAAACACCCAGAAAGAACGTTTGACTTGTAGTTACACTTCTGCTTGAGCCAAAGTCCAAAATAATGCCTAAATTACTCTGTAGTTTGAAAACAAGGCCCCAGAAATCCATGTAAAAAAATAAGCTTAAAAATTTCAGTAATCTTTACATTAAATCTGATACTTGTAAAACCCCACTTAAGTATGAGATGTTTTGCATTCTCTTTTATCCTCCTGTATTTTCAACTTCAGAATTTCTCATGCTTTGTGTTTCAAAGAATAGTAAGCAATTAAGTTATCTATTGGCTTAAAGTAACATTAAAACATCAAATTGGTGCATGTTTTAGTGTTCAGTTCTTAGATGCATTGGTTATATTTGAGGTACTACATATTCTTTGTCTTCAAAGAAAACTTCAAATAAATGACCCTCTAAATTTACATCTGTATTTTCCTGAATCAGCAGGGGGCTTAGCATCAAGCAAAGAATATACACAGGACTGAATGCTCTCTTTGATCCATAGGTTTGTGCAAAAACTTTGATATAACTGTGTGGAGGTATCCCACAAGTGAGTCTTGGCAGTTTGAATGAGTAAGAAAGTTCAGGATGAAGAACTGGCCATGCATATGTCTACAGGAAATAATTCTTTATAATCCCGTTGAATTTTCCTAGTTTTTGACCCAAATACTAAGAAGTTCATAGTCAAGGTAAAACTGGCCAGATTCTCCATTACTCAAAGGAACTGTGTGCTATTCAAACCATGTAAATTAGCAAACTTACTTTAAGGCACCTTTACCAATGAAGCACTTTGAGAGACTTCAGGGAAACATCTGTGAAAGATGTATGCACTCCCATCCCCAGTGCTGTAGTGCCTCATTTTTGGTCCTGTCTCCCAAAAGTCGAGTCTCCATTCCTGAGAAGCCCACAGAAACTTTATGCATCACCTGGAGTGAGAGAACAGCATTTCAGAATTGGATGCTAAGTAGCATGGTGAACCAAACAACTCTTTAAGTACCGCAGTATGAAGCCATGTAGAACTAGCCAAAGGGGATGCTCAGTGTCCTAAATAGATGTGACCTACATTTTAGACCTTTGCAAGATTTAGATACATATGGCAGGGACCTCCCTTTGCTCTGGATTTAAAAATATTAACTTCTGATATGGTATGATTATACCTTTCCTCTCTTTATTTTATTCTGAAGTTTTATTTTGAAGCAAAACCATCCTCCTGCTGTGTTATTTGGTCCTGTTCTGAATACCAAAGCATTCACAAAATGCATAATCTTGTCTTTATTTTCCTCTCATGCCTGAAATTGGTGATTGGTCTCAGCTACTTTCTATGCTGAGGGTCAGGAGGAGTGGGGAAGCCCCACTAAATAAATCCAGTTTAAGTAAACTAACCCAGCTAATGCAATCCTATAAAGATAAATCCAGCTTATAATTTAAAACAGTAAATAATGATACGAACAATAATATAAGTGCATTTAAAATTTTAACAAGGAATTACTAGTTTTGTTAACATTGCTCTTCATGCTCCAAGCACGACTCCCGCAGTGGTGGAACAGAGGTAAAAGAAAAGGCTTCCCCGGGTGGGAGACATTCCTGCCAGTACATGGGGAGCAGGAAAAAGCTGTTGTTGTCCTGCACCCCTCTTTCTGTTGGAGGCTGCAGAAAAAGCAGGGTCGGCTGTGGTTTGGAACTGCAGCTGCCTAGGGCTGGGTTTTCTCACTCGTTTGCACAGAAACAGCCTGAAGAGAGTGTGAAATGCTGCCTATGAGACCAGAGGATGGATGAGATGCTGCAACCCAAGGGCAGCCAGGTGCTAAATGAGCCTCTGACCTCTCCACCACCCTTTTGGCCTGTCAGCCCCACTTTCTCTACACTTAGGTGCATTTTCTGCAGTGATTTGACCTAAAATCCAGTATTTTAGCCCAGCAGTCATGCAGGACCTGGAGAGGGTTCAGGTGAGGGGCTGGTTGCTGTCACCTGACAGAGGCGTCACACCTACCGTGTTCTCAAGTCCGTGGGTCTCTGCACTCGGTTTTTCAAGTGTAGGGCAGGCTGTGCTCACCCCAAGTCTGGGTTGTCCTCCAGTTTCAGAGCTGTAGTTTCTGTACTTCTGAGTTGGCCTTGGGCTTCCTTCCCCACTGCTGGTAGACATGGGTCTGGGGGCAGTACACTGGTTAATGCTGCTTTTATGATTTTCTACCCTTTGGAGTAGAATATTGCTATTAGGCATCAAATCCTTTGACATGTGTGTTTGATTTTTGTCACTTTGAGGCAAAATTCTGAGCAAGCTGAATTGTCAGTTTATCCTTTAATCCTGGTAGCTCAGGTAAGCTGGTGCCTTTTCTCTGTGAACCAACAGAGCAAAGCAGTGAGGAAATAAACATTAATCAAGAATGTAGACCACCTCGGAGAGACCGCAAGGGGTAAGAAGCATGGATGAATTCTCCAACAGGATACAAACTGAGCTGGTATCTACAAACAGTGTTTATTGGGCTGGGAGAAGATGAGCTGCAAATCAGTGTTGAGTGCTGACAGGTGAGTCAGACTAACATTTAATTTCAAAAGAGTATGGAAAAGAGTATTTTACTGGTTTCTGAATTAACTTGTTTTCATTTCATTTCATCTCATTTTGCTGAAGTAAATATGCCCTACTTCTACTGCAAATGAAACAAAAGAGTTTGGCTAGGATTTAAATGCCTACATATCTAACATGAGTGGTTTTGGCTGTGTCTACACTGTTGTGTGCTGCTCTTAGGAGTAGATCAAGACTATCATTGTTGTACATCCACAGTTCTTGCCTTTAGGAGCCTGAAACCTGCTCTGGTGCAGTATTTTGGGAGAAAAGAACATAAATCCAGATTTATTTTAAGTTATATAATAGCCCCCTATCCCTCAGGGTGCCCTTACCTCAGTAGTGACTAGTTCCCAATCTTCAGCAGTTATATCTGCCTTTGGGATGGTGTGGTTGAGAAGATAACCCAGTCTACTTTATTGCACGAGTTTCCAAGTTTTTCTGTACATTCTTAAAGGGTGTTCAACTAATCATCCAGACCCCAGGTACCAATCTTCCTGCCAGTACTGTGAGCTGAGGGAATGCTATCCCAGCAAAATCAAGGCAGAGAAGACCGTAAATGGAAGTACAGATTTACAAGGTAGCTCTGTCCTTCGTGTAACTCTGTCTACAAAGGATATATGTAAAGAGCTAAATCTTCTAAGAACTGTAGGCAGGAGATAAATGTACAAATCCTAAAAAGTTTTAAAATATAAAGAGTTCCTGTTGGTAAGGCTCCACCTGTTCCTGTGTTGAAGTGGCTCTATTTACAGGGAGAATTAATTCTCTGGAACCCACATCTTGCCACTGCCAAGTGGAATTTCTCTGGGTGTTTTTTAAAGAGGTATTTGCAGTTTTTGAAAGAAAGAAAAGTATTTCCTGATGCAGCTCTGGGGTTCATGGATTAGTGCTTGAATCCCAAATTAAAATAAGTACCTTCACACTGTTTTCTCAAAACTTCTGGAATTCCATAGAAAAAATAAGACTTTTAAAAAAGAATGAAATTCAGCCATCTCCATAATCTTCAGCTGTTTGCTCTAATGTACTGGCTTATGTGGCACCTACCCTTAGGCATCTCAAATTTCTTTGGACATGGTTTAGGAAGCCTAACTGCTGGATCTTGGATCTTGTTGCTTTGGACTGTCTGGACCATGACTTGGAGCAGAAGTACTGCATTGCTTAACACTGGAATAAACCCAAAGCACAAATTCCTTGAATGCTGTACGAATAATGGCAGCGTATTTCCCAGCTGTCTGTGTGATATAAGGCCTTGCCGTGTCCATGGGTCAGCTCTGTGGGGCACACACATATGGGGTCAGCTGTATGGGTCTGATGCATTTCAGATGTCTCAGATTCACTGTGAATGTACCATATATATAGTTTTATCATGTGGGCTTCCGTTTAAGAATTTCTGAACAGAAGTTAAACATCCTTCCCAGAAGATGCACCTTTATCCTTTATTTATTTATTTTTATTTCTTGGGTTGTGTAGAGGATTCAGCACAGTAATATCTTGCATTTTCTACTCATTTGACTTCTGATTTCCTATATTGCCATGTGGATTATCCTGTAGTGCTATGCTGATTTTCCTAAAAAAGCTCAGATCTTTCTTTAGTCTATTCCCTTATATGTCTTTCCAGTTAATAATGTCCATCCTACCTGGTGAAGGAACGGCTAGATGATTCAATTATATTGTCTCTTTTTCCTGTATCTTGCATGTAAAGAGAAAAGGGATTGTTAATAAACATTTGCAGTCTATGTTGGCAAAGTCGAATATATGAAAAAGCTTTTCCATAGTATGGTTGTTAACATGCTGCACGTGTCCCTGTGTTCTTTGTTTCATGCAACATTGCTATGCTTAATTAAATTAAAAGCGTCTTGAAGCCATGGTTTTATTTTTGCTTTATGCACACACTGCAAGAACTTAAAACTTGTTCCCTTGTCTTTCTTTCTTTTTTTTTTTTTT
>VYZQ01065387.1:44512-76032 GCA_013400655.1 Mystacornis crossleyi
CCGCCCTGCCCCATCCCGGCCCGGCCGCTCCACCTTCCCCTGATCCCGGTGTAAACCCGGTCCCCGCCTTGCCCCGTCCCGGGTGGACGAGAATCGGGAAGAGAAAAGGTAAACCCCGGAGTGTGAGACAAGAACAGTTTAATATTTGAAGCAAAATAAAGTATAATAATTACACGGATCATACTAATTATAATAATAACAAAATTGGTAATAAAAATAATAAAGACAATAATCATAATATAATGGAGAGAGAAGAGTAAAGCCCAAGAGAAATAAGTGATTCCCAATACAATTCCTCATCACCCACTGACCGATGCCCNGGGGGTGGTCGTTTGCATTTTTAGCATATTTCCCCCATTGCTGTTCATTCCTCACCTTAGGGTTTCTCCTACTGTGATGCATGAGGAGGAGAGCCCCAAGTTCGTCCACTGCTGCCCCGTGCAGGGTCCCTGCAGGGCTGTGCAAGGCTCAGATACGGGCACAGCTCGGGGTCTGCTCTCGGCTCAGGGACAGCAGCCTGTGTTCGTGAAGACGACAAGGGCTGACAGCACAGGATGACATCCAGGACTCAGCGCGGTGCTGCGGTCCATATGTGCGATACGACTTCTGGGGCGGGGAGATCATCCCGTGCTTCTTGCTCTCGAGAAGTGGCACAACCCAAACCTCCCTGAACTCTCCTTCGCCCTCTGCCACGCAGCGACAGCCACGACAGCCCCAGGCCTGTGACCGGCGTCCATCGCTGCCGTGGGCCGTGGCTGCGGTGGGGAGACCCGCGGGCTGGGCAGAGGTGGCCGGTCGCGGCCCACCGGGGATTGGTTTGTGCCTGGACAGCAAACCCCGCGCCTCCACAGGGCGTTCCAGAAAGCTCCCCGGCCGCGCGCCTGCAGCGCCCGTCTGCGGCTGGCGGCGGGGGCGGGGCGGGGCCGCCGGNCCCCGTCCCTGAGCAAGCAGCTCCCAGCTAGCTCCTCCTCAGTTTCTATACCGAGGATTGTGTTCCCTGCTCTGGAATATCGCCTTGGCCAGCTCGGGTCAGCTCGCCAGCGGTGCTGCCTCCTGGCTTCTTGTGCACCTGCTCGCTGGCAAAGCATGGGACACTGAAAAGCCCTTGTCTTAGGGTAAGCACTATTAGCAATAACTAAAACGTCAGCGTTGTATCAACATTATTCTCAAAACACAGCACTGTACCAGCAACTAGGAAGAAAATTAACTTTATCCCAACCACCCTGAGAACATCCTAGTAGGAAAATTTTTACGAGGGGATGATGTGGTGTAGGGGGAAAGGGAAGGTGTGTGTTTAGTTATCTATATGTCTTTGAGCTTTTGGGTTTTTTTTTCTAATGGATTGAACAATTTTACAAAATTATAATAGTTTTCTACTGTAAGTTTTGGTTTGTTTTTTTTTTTTTTCCCCTGAACTCACTATTCAAGAAATGAAATGAGCCATTCTGAGCCTTAAGTCCATTTTAGGTGTTCATCTGCTGTTGGGATTCGATTTAGTTTTATTACATTGAAACAATCAATGTTACTGTATTTCAGAAAATGCTTCAACTGAACTAGCTATAAGGCTTTTGTTTGTTTGTTTGTTTGTTAGTAATTAATTAACAGTGCTGTAAGTGGGAAAGCAGTACCTGAAGTACAATTTTGGGTTATGGTATCTGATGATGAAGTGGATTATAAACTACAGTAACTGTAAATAAATTTAAATGTCATACATGGTGCATACAGTAGATCTTGTGCAGCTCTATATTTTTCATTATCTTTGTGTGTCATTTTTTGTTGGTCAATATTTCTGTAATGTCTGTTTATGAATATACAGGTATGTCTAAAAATGTACAAGAGAAGTTAACTCATCACAGCATCATTTTCAAATCCTATTTAAGCCATTTGCTTTCTAGGTATAGACTTTGTTTTTTGATTACACATAATAATCATACAATGGTGAAAAATTACTAGCAAAGTGAAAATGTGATGCATGCAGTAAAAAATGCAGTTTAAATTATTTAGCACATATACTTTCAGAATACATTTTTATATCAGAAGTGTTCTTGGAGGAATTAAAGTGGCAAAACAGGAATTTCATGGAAAGAAACTTGACTATACCAAAGGAAATTAATCTAAGCCCTTATTTTCCAGATACATGCTTCAGATTGGGTGAAGTTTATTGTTTTCTTTATATTGTAGATTCACTAACTTAGAAATACTGTATTATTTTAGTATTATTTTTAATGGCTCTTAGTTCCTGGTCTGCTTTGTAAGTAAACTATTGCCATTAGCATGAGTGGGCTACATCCCTTTGCAGTGATTTAAGAAATTAAATTACCAGAGAGCCTTGAATTCACAGGCTGAGCCCAAGATGTAAATACATGCCCTTATAAGGAGGAAGATACACGTCATCACATGCAAAGTAATCCAGTAAGAAATACATTATGAATGATTCATAAAGACCATGACCTTTTCCAAGACCAGCCATTTAAATATATTTATTTGAATATAAGGTAGCTGTAATCTTGAAAGCCATCTTCTTTATTCCATTGGGGCTTTTTCTAATATTTCTTTTGTAGCCACTCTTGCTGATGTGGATGAAAATACTATTTTCAGTGTTCTTTTCTTAGATGCGTACACATGTAACTGCCAGATGCTGTGGTTTCTCTGGAGCAGACCAACTGCAAACATACAATGACTTCAAGAGTCATGCTTTCAGTTCACTGTATGTGAATATGTGGCCCCAGTGTACAGAAGCCTTTGAATGGTATCTTGTACTGTTTTATCTTTCAGCTTATAATTATTTTCAGCATCAGATGCTTTACAGCTATAGACCAAGTAAATTATTTAACAAAATATCTAACACCTGGTATGAATGTATGCAGTTATCCTGATGCCTCGAACTCGCTGCTAACTACAAGAGCCAAGCAAAGTAAGAAGCCTGTGTGTTTGGAGGCTCAGGGTCCAGTCTCTGCTTTCTGAGGGCTTAAGCAGAGCTTAAGCAACTCACAGGTCTTCCATCCTCACCATGCCCCCAAACCATTTAGCACCCAAGCCAGTGGTTCTGAACCTTCTCTGTGCATCACTGTATGCCATGGCAGAGCAAACTTTCCATGGGATTCCATGGGAATCTCCCCATGGATATTGTCACCTTCACTAGGCTACTCCTAAGGTCGAGGAAAGGAAATTAATGTGGGGGAAGAGGGGGTGTAAACTGCTGCAGGAATAACTCCAGCCTCAGAAATAATTTTTAAAAAGTTATGAAACTCAGGAAAATTTTGTAACATTGTGGTTCTTTAGAAAGAAAAGCACCAAGTAAAACTGGGGACAGGGCCAGTGCATTGTATTTGCTTTTGGCAAACATGGTATGGAACTTTCATATTGCGATCAGATAAATTTACTTTGCAAGAGTAAATTTTTTTTGCAGGGGAAGGGTATGCACATAACAGATTTAGTGGGATATGTTTTTTCTATTTAAATATATAAATTAGAACTGAGTGCAAAGTGCTGTTTGCACATCAATAATTACCTTGTGCCTGACTGCCAGCCAGGCTTGACTGCTCAGCAAACACCAAAGAGGAGCTGACTGCTGTCTTCATATCTGCTCTTTGTCCTTGACTACTGCACGCAGTTTTGGCTTGAAAAATGTGTTTTTGCTGCAGAGGAACTGATTGACACAAACCATCCTGAAGTAAAGTCACTGTAGGGATAAACCACTGTGGGTTTTTCTCAAAAGTGGAAGTATCTTGAGGATATGACATCTCTGGTGTGGTTGATCTCACCTAGTTTATGACATAGTGCAGCTAAAGTGCTTTTTCTTTATCACAGCTTTATGTTATACAGCTTTTATGTTAGTTACCTTCCAGGTAACTAACCTTTTTCTGACCAGAGGAGTAAAAGCTTACAGCAAAGCTCCACAAGAATTCCTAACTCCACTGTCATTTGAAGTGGAGCATGGATGGATATGTGTCTCGTTTTGATTAGGCCATTGGACTGTGACAGTCTGAATTTCAGGCAGAAGCAAGTTGTTTCCGGGACTGCGGACATGGATGTTATTTATCCTCATGGCCAATAGAAACAACTTTTTGTGTGCATGACATAAACTTCCACAACAGATCCCTATATTTACTTCTCCTGTTGTATTCTAATTCAGTCACCCAGAAATTCACCACAGATCCAAATCATAGAGAGGAAGAAGCCCATTAGTCACTCATTCCTTTTAAAAATAAAATCAATCAAGCTTAGAGGTACTCAAATAAAGGCTGCAGCTAATATATCACTGATAAAAACCAAGAAGACTTTTTTTCCCTTAAGCTGGTTTGGAAAAAAAAATTAGCAGAAGTGGGCAAACCTCAGCAAAGAGAAAGAAGGATAGAGAAAGATCTGGAAGAACTTCTGGAAGGTTACATAGCCTGGAATGGATTAGGCTGCGAAAGAAAGAGCTGGGAGAGACCTAAAAGTCACAAATGATAGGAAAACGGTGAGCAAGGAAACCTCTTTCTTCTCACACAGAAACAGGGAAGCATCAGCTTGAACTCGCAGGTGGCAGGTTGGAGCGTGAAAGGTGAGGGCTCTGCCTAGAGTGAATGGATAAGTTACAATACCCCTTGCTTCAGGATCCTTCGAGTGCCAGGAGTTTTAAAGTATTCAAGTGGGTGAATTTAGGGTGGGGTCAGGTTAACGCAAGGGCTGTTAAACACAAATGGCTCCCCCCAGCTGCTGAGGTCCTCTGGCTGCTCTAAAGATGCTTGAGGGTGTCCCCAACATCTCCCCAGGCCTGGTGCAGGATCTGTAGTGGAGCTGTACATGTCAGATAAGGGAGCTGGAGGCCTGGTGAGGTGTCTTTGGGCACCTGGCGCTGGGAACCTGAGGGTCATGGATACCCCCAGCAAGGTGTGAGCCAAGTGCCAGGGCTTGGGCAGCCCTGATGATATGTGACAGGTGATCTTAGCTGGTGTCTTCTTCAGTGGACAGGTGAAATGCTTGTGTTGCTGCAGCATGGGAGGTGGGTAGAGGAGGAGAATGTAAATGGCCTTAAAATGAGGCAAGAGCTGCCTTATGATACATACCAAGAAAAGTTATTCAGTTTTGTATCTGAGCAGTGAAACTAGGAGAAACTGCAGGTTTTGATTTCCAAAATATTTGTTGGGTTGCCAGGTTGTGTCAAATCTCTGAAATGTTTTGCTTAGGATTCACTAACTTTGTAGGCTTGGGGCAGATTGTTTCCATTTTTCATGGTAATTTCAGCACAATTCTGGGCCTATTCTAGGGGCTGTCACCAGTGGGTGCAGACAGCTCTGCTGATGTGCAGCTCACCCTGGCCAGAGCCCTTGGCTTTGCTGAAGAGCAGCTTCAGGGCACCATGGGGGATTGGAACCCCCATTTTTTTAGCAGTGAGCATGGGGAAAACCAGCACAAGGATCTGACCTCTCTGCCAGCACTGTAGGACACACAGTGAAGGGGTGGCAATGACCTAGGCAAGTCAAGAGACAGTGGTTTTGGTTCTCTGCAGCCCACCGAAAGCCTCGCCTGTGTTTCATGTTCAGCAGCTGAGGTAAATGCAGTCAAGTCCTGTGAACTGATCCTGGGGCTGGTCCTTCCATCAGGGACAGAAGCCAAACTTGCTCTTTAAACAGCAGCCCTTCCTCATGTGCTCAGATGCCAGGAAATGGGCCCTAATTCACTTCCTGATCTTAACATGCAGCACTTTGGCTTACATAAATGTTCCCAGAGCTGCACGAGGGCTTTGCTGTGCTCTTAGTTATTCTCTCTCTTTCTGCTGGGTGTGTGGAGGAGAGCATGGATACATTTCCATTGCCCTGCACTGGCCATTGCCCTGTGCCCTGGAAGAGTAGAAGTTATGGATGAATGGCACCAAAGAGCAGAGGTAATGCCGCTTCTGTTGCTGACTTGCCTTGTTGTTACTTACCTGTTGCAGTCAGCATGTTTTCTCCTTATGGTGGCCAAGTCAGAACTTTCCATTGCAAACCAGGAATGCATCTGTCTTTGATGGTTGGCTACAGCCAGTCTTTCTCCTTCTGAGTCTCAAATCTTCCCTTATAATTATTACTCTATATTTACTGTGGATTTCGTGAAGTGCTGTCTGAGGGCTGCACAGGCCGTGACCTCCCTTGGAGAGCCACGCACTTTGACTGTGGCAACACTTTCTGAAACAAAGCTCGGCACAGGCTGTAACTAGAGCCTGCTGATAGTGGTACTGTCTTAAGGCAGTTTAAATAGATTGAAATGAGCAACTCCAGTGATATAGGAGTTTAACTGACTCTCTGTTGAGTCTGACTGATGCTTTATAAAGCAGTACATCACTTGGATAATGACCCTGCTTTGCAATCTGTGTTGTGCTCCAAAGTTTAGATAAACTGTCTTGTTATAATCTTATACTTTTTTTACAAGTAACCACTCCCATATACTATGCCAACCACTGTGATAAACGCTTTTGTGTAAATGAAAGACAGGATCTTAAACAAATACTAAACACAAAATGCCTGAAAGACCAGAGATTTCAAATGGCTGTTGCTTTTTAAACACTTAAAATAAGCATAGCCTTAAAAAAAAAACTATATATATGTCCATCAAGTTTTAATAGAAAAGTGACTTGCTGATTTTGTCATAAATGGTCAAGGTGTACCCTGTACTCAAATAATATAATCTAACTCAAATGTTGTGGTTCCTGGTTGCTTACTTAACAGAATTAGATGGCATGTTTCAGAGATAGAATCATAGAATCATTTAAAGTCCTTTAAGATCATTGAGTTCAACCATTAACACTGCCAAGTCCATCACTAAACCGTGTCCCTAGAGTCTCGCTTTGCCTCATTAAATTCTGTGTAGGTAGTCTGAAGCTTTTAGGATTTAGGATAATTTAGTTAGTCTAAATAGCTACTACTACTAGACTTTGTAAATGTGTATATATATATGTGTGTGTGTATAAATGTGTATATCCTCTTGCTAAGGTACCTGTCGCAGAATTCACCACTACTTCTCATCTATTTCTATATGAGCTGTCTTCCCCCCAGCTATTATCCAGTCAGTGAATGTATGATACCATGTGGATTGTGTGCTATTTTCTTAAGTTTGAAATAAGGAAATTAGTTCTAAGTGTGGTTTTCCACTGTAGATTTAACTTAGAGTATGCGTAAATATACCTCATAGCCTCTTTTTTTCTGACTTAGTTTGCTATATATGCTGAAGGATTTGTAAAATGCAGTTTGATTGCTGTTGGTTCCACTTAGTCTTCCTTTATGGAGTACTGTGTTATACCACACTAGGAATGCTAACTAGCATGACATTAGCTTGTGTATAGACCAAGGCACAGCAGATGATGAGACTAGGCTATTTCACCAGCGCCTAGATGAAATCAAGCAAGGAGTGTACTAATTCTGAGTTCTGACTTGGCAAAAACTCTTGTGGGCATTTAAAAAACACTTCAACAATGATACAAAGACCCCAACTCGCTTAGCAAGTTTCACGGGAGTAAGAAGGCCCTGGTTCCTCCATTCATTTGCTGAAAGGACACTCAGCCTTGTGCTAATAGAGATGTCTCTCAGGGGAAAGGAGGAAAACTGCTACGTCATTTTGATTTCTGGGGTTGTTGGGTTTGATTTCTGTGCTACCCTCTTACTTCTCCTGTTTGTACTGTGAGCAGCAAACCCCACAAAACATGCTCCAGCTGTGCTCTTCAAAAGCAGTTCCTTTCTATTAAAGCCCAAATTGCTCTGTACCTCAAGGAAATGTGATAGAAGTAGGAAGTTATTTTGCAGCAGCTGTGATCTCTTGCCTAAATCCTGGAATTCACAAGATACGCAATTACTTACTTGTGGGGTTGATTCTGTGAAGCTGCTTTCCCACTAGTACAGTGCACAAAGCAAGCATGCTGGAGAGCAGCCCCAATTTCTAGCAATAAAACAACAGCAGCATTACCAGCTAAATGTAAAGATGTTCAGTTCCCTCTCCTGTCTAAAGGGGTTCAGTCTCCTGTCTTCTAGTTTACCAGAAGCTGGTCTGAGTGTCTTAGTACTTTCTTTTTGGGGAAGTCCTTTGGAGTTTCTCCTTTTGCAAAAATAATTAAATCTTAATGGGGCAAGATAAAAAAAAAAAAAAAAGAGCTAAAGCTGGTTGTTGGGGGTATTTCTCTGAGGAAGGGACTGCCTGTGTTCTAAATGCTTAGTGCTTCATACTTACTGAAGTAGTTACATATGCACTACAAGAAGAATTAATTTTTAACTATCCCATTCTGTGTATTTGTCCTTCTCTGGTAAAAAAAAAAAACCACCAAAAAACCAAACAAACACAAAAACACACAAAAAACACCAAACAAACAAACAAACAAACAAACAAACAAACACCCAAACAAACAAAAAAAAACCCAACAAAAGATAACCCAAGGGGAAAAACCCAACAATTTCTTACTGAAGATGGAAGAGCTGTAGTAAGAGGTATCAAGAAGTTAATGAGCATTCACCTCAGTGACAGATGCTGGTTGCTCAGCTCTAGTCAGCTATGGAAACAAAACCCATTTCCTTACCTCCTGTCAGCCTCTGAAATGTTCCAGTGCATTTTGTGAGAAAGCGCATAGGCAGCCATGTATGGAAGAAAATTCCAGCTGGGGAAGTCCAGGAGATTGAAAGTGGGTGCCTAAGGGAGCTGGGCTTCAGGTCACATTGCTCACTCAATTATTTCTATAGCCAAGAAGGCTATGCCTCTGTACACTGCAACAATCTTGTGATTCTCAATTTATGCAACTGTTTTCATGAGAAAATGCATTCCTAGTTCCCTAGTGGAGTTTTTCTGGTTGCAGTAGGTAATCAGAAGAGAATGAGAGGAATGTTGAATCTAAAAGCACCTGGGCTCATAAATGTCTCCCATTTTGTCTCCTTATCTGTCGATAAAATATATAGCACTCAGTGGACAGTGACTATATAATATCACAGTTATTCAAAATACACTATATAATACCACAGTTATTCAAAATATAGAGTTTCTTATTAGGGAGATTATTCTAAACATATGCTTGATCCATGTCCGCTAAGGGACACTAGAGCAGAGAGGCAGCAAGCATGGTGGTGGCTCTGACAAAGAATCTGGAAGCCAGAGCAGGGAAGAGATGAGAGGGAACATCTCTTATTATCCCCAGGGCTGGCAGCACGCAGTTGGCCTCGAGCACGCTGACCTTGAGGTAGTGCCTCTCCAGTGTCTGTGATCAAAGCTGTCCGCAATAATAATCTGGCTCTTCAACTTGGACCATGTCATTTCAGCGCAGACTTCATGAGAAGCTGTGTGGTTGTTATGAATATCAGTCTCTGCCAGATTCTTTTGCATAAATCATCTATTTTGCATCTTGCAGGGGTTGCTGGAAACATGTCTCCTCATCAGATAGTCCCACATCAACTAGACTTGAGAGTACCATCATTCTGTACTGTTCATTACAATTAATGCTCTTCCGATCATTGCTTACGTGCTACACTTTACTTTGTGCATATTTCCCCCATAAAATAGCATCCCTGAGGATCTTCTGGAAAACATTTAATTGTTTAGGAGTTCAGGTTTATTGTTACGAAAGCACAGTTTGCATAGGTGATTTGACGCCTCTCTCATTCCTGCCTAAGATTTCACGTTTCATCTGTGTATACACCACTCAGCTGTTCTGTCAATAGGCTCAGTGATTATGGTTGTTGGGGTTTTTTTCTGATAACAACTCCTTTTAAAAGTAAAACCCAGGACACACTGAATGAAAGGTACTAACTATACCCTTCATTGTCCATGCTCTCAAAGCAAAGTTTTGTCCAGGTTAGGAAATTACCTATTAGTGCTTCACATGTTTCCTTCTGCCTTGCTGCATGGTGGCTTACTGTCCCACTGGCTTGCAGATGTCCTCCGTTTCCATTTCCTCTAAGAGATGTCACAAGAATTACTTAATGGGAATTGATCACTTCAGAGGGAATGAACGAAATGTTTTATAGGCTGGCTACTGTCTTGTTAGTGAGAACACTCGAAACACAACATGATGACAGCTCGGATAGTGAAGAAAAAGCTCAGTCAACTGCTTGAAATGCCTCATGCTTAAAAAAAAAAAAGGCATGGAGTTTCTGAAAATCTTTTTGGAAATGGAAATAAACTTCTCCCTTTGAAAATGAGCTAAGCTTTGTAAACTCTGCAAAATTTCCAGCAAATTCTGCTGTACCTTTGTGAGTTCTGCCAAAACTTGGCAAATGAAGATAATCTGAAATGTGATATATTATTTTTAGCTTTTACATAAATAGATTGCTTGAAATTTGGAATGCCATGATAACAAAATAGTCTTTAACTTTACAGTAACACTTTAATGGAATATAGAAACAAGAGTTATTGCTTTATTTTATTTCATAATGGAGATAAATTAAGAAACTAATTAAAATGTGGCTAACTTGGCCACAGTTTGGGAGTTTTTGAGGAACAAAGCCTTTTTTCACTTATTTAAAAAACTGACATAAAATATAGGGGGGTATTTTAAGCAGAAGTGCTCTGAGGTAATGAATTAAATCAAACGAGTCTTAATTTGCTCCTTTACTTTAATTATATTTCAAAATTCGTATTCTACTTCAAGCAGAGATAGTCTTTACAATTTTATACTCTCTGAGAATGCAGGAAAATCCCTAAAATTGGAATTTGTACAATGAACTGTCAGTAAAATTTAGCTTTGTTCAGAGATCTGGAATAAGAATTATGCTATATGTAAGTCATATTAAGGCCTCTGTGGAGAATGAGATTGTACAGCTCTAAGATAATACATAATTGATTTTATCTTGGAAGTGTATGCTATTGCTCTTCTTTGTATCAGATGAATGAATCTGACTGACAGAGTACTGCATTTAAAACACAAAAGACAAATCATTATCCTTTGATTTCCTCCCTGTCCTTATGATACAATATGAGTTCTTCTTATTTTCTCCTACTGGAGCTCAAGTTAGGTTGCCTCATTTTGTCCCACTGAATTTATGGTTATTTAGGAGGTATAGTAGCAATTGTATTACCATCAGCAGTTCACCTTGAGAAACCCATCTGGAAGTATGCCTGTTCTGCAGCAATTTCTTGGATCTCTTTGCATAATAATTACACTAATTATGATTGTATTCAGAAGAAAATGGCAAAATGGTAATAAAGGTGTGCATTTCTGTTGAGGAGATGTGCACAGGAGTAGCAACAATGAGCACAGCAACCTTGACTCTTCAGGTCACTCGCTGTTTCTCCAGCCCAGCTCTCCCTTTTTGTGAAGTGGCTGAGCACTGCTTGTTGTCTTGGCAAAAGGCAGACAGCTCTCCATGAAAACTGTGAGCCTGCCTTGGATAATGGAAGTCTTCCAAGTTTTCCAGGTTGTCAGTTCTGAGTAATCCCCCCCAAAAAAGTTATGGAGGAAGGAGCTGAGGCAGCTTCTGAACCACTAGTGTGAATCCTGGAGAGCTAAGAAGACTTCAGAAACTTGAAAAAGTGCTGTAATGTAGTTCAAATGTCACGGGTAGAAAATGGGACCTAGAATGTACACACACACCCTTCTTACATGAATCCAGATTTCATTGTGATACTGGAACCGTTACCCTGGAAGACTCAACAGGAAGGATAGGTTAACAAACATAAATTATGCCAGTCAATATGGTTTGATGGCAAGGAAGACTTGTCAAATAAATCCATTATGTTTCTTTGACAGGACTATAGATTGGTTGATGGAAACAACTGTGTGGATACAGAAGCAATTTCGTTTCTCTTAAGTATTTGGCTTGGTATCACAGGGTATTTTGATTAAAACCTACAACTGTGTTAGGAGGAATAAACAACTGTCTCATTTTAAGGTTTGACTGTCTTTTCCTGGGGGGATCTGCAGAGACTGGTTATTGACTGAAAGCTGCTCAGTGCTTTTGGCAGTGGTCTAAATGAAAATACGGCTGGTAAAGCGTGCAGAAGGCACATAGATGCTACAAAATTCTGTGGATTCGTCTCTAAATAGTTTCTGTTCATTATTTTGTTTTGTTAGTTTAAGTGCATTATAATGAATTAAGAATGAAGAATGAAGGCATATGGGCAAGGAGTATAAGGCAGAAGCTGAGGTGAAGCTTTGTCCCCGATGGGAGGGTGGCAGTCAGACTGCTGCAGGCTGCTGGTGGCATTCCCAACAGACACAGCGGTGCTGGGGGGAGGCAGGCCCGGGGGGGCACACACAGCAGCAGAGGCGCAGAGCTCTGTGAGGGGCATGCCAGCAGGGATGTCTGTTCCTGTGGAAGGGGAGGTGGGAGGTCCTCAGACCGCTGAACATAAATCTAGAGCAGGGTAAAGGGATCTGACATGAGCATGCTTTCCTACCTTGCAGCCAAAAGCACAGCAAGAACCTATGGCTGGAAATTAGGTTAAATTAACATCGGTTTTGGTGAGGGACTTGCGGATTTAGCCTCCACTCTTTATGTAGAGCTTGAAATATGAACATCAGCTTAGGTAAAAGTGGATGATACAGCAGGATGAAGCAGATGATAAGCCTGAGGTCAGCCACCACATTTGCTACTCTCGCTTCCAACCTCACAGTACCTGTGACTTTTACAGCAATTACAGGGTTTTCTATCCAAATGTGTGTGTACATCTCCAAACATGTCTTTTCAGGTGAGGTGTATGGCATTTCTCAGGGTGACAGCGCTGTTGCTGTGCCTTCCAACCTAGGGAGAATTTTAAAATAGAAGTAAACCTGGCCACTTCTCTTCATAAGATAATGCAACGTCCACTCCAAAGCCCTTGAAATCACTGCTAATTGATTGCTGTTTCAAAGGTTTCAGAAGAACCCAGCAAAATATAAAACAGACTGCTCAAGTCTACTGACTAAAACAAGATGTATACCATTATGTGCATTTGAGATGCAGCATGTGAAAGCATACTGTAAATCCCTAGTAGCACACTTTCAAATGTAAATGTTCATAGGAATAATATGAGGCTTTTTAAAACAGCAATGATACCCGACAGTGAAGGCTGAGAACAAAATTTTTTTGAAAATCCACATTCTCATGTTTTTGTGTAGGCTAGATAAATGTGTGTAAATATACTTATAAATATTATAATAAAAATCTTTCATGCCTATTATCATGTAATATAAAAGAAGCAAAATGCAAAACTGACTGGTGGGTAACTGTAGTGTTTAAACCATCAGAACTAAACAATTTGTTTTCAAAATTCTGAATATATAGAAGTTCTAGATGAGGTATATATTTGAAAAATCGAGTCAAGCTAACTTTGATGAAATAATTTTCAATTATTTTGAGCGACGGATTACGTTGCTGTGGGTTCTGTGTAGTCAGCCTTTGCAGTCAATGGAGAGAACAGGCTTTCAGAGATGGCTCATCTGTCTGCCATAGAAACCCATCTGGATGTCTCTCTCAGGGTGCCTGCTTCTCTCTGTTGCCTACAGAGAGCATGAATATGAGTCATGTGAATCCCATCCTTTATACGTCCAGCACCTTCATGGCTGTGGTGGTTTGGCTTTTTGGTACTCCCAGCCTCTCTGGCAGCTCTCTGTGGCGTCGGGGTCCTGCTGTCTGACTGGCGGGCTCCTGCCCACAGCCCTGTCTCGTCCCCAGGCCTGCTGCACTGTGACGAGCTCGCCATCGCAGTCCTGGGCCCAGAGCTGCTGCACTGCAGCAATGCTAGTTGTCTGCTTTCAGGTTTTCCTTGGGGCCACAGTCACTCGCTTCTAAACAGTCTGTTAGTTGTGCATCAGGCATTTAACAGCATCGTCATTAGTGGGGGAGTTGTGGGTTATACCCTGGCAGTTCTCAGAAATCAAATGTACCCAAGCAGTACTGTGTGGTGGCAGCCTGTTTTTCATTTCTCTACCAAAGATCACAGATCTGGTGGAGGCTAACAGGTCTTCAGCAAAGGACTCTGCTTATGCAGGCTTCAGTGGTCATCTGAGAGATGTGAGCATGGAGAGTGAAGTAAAGCAGAGGTGCTGGTGGATAGGAGACAGCTTTTTGTTGGGTGTCATGCAGGCTGAAATGCAAGAATTCATGTTCATGCATCAAGCACTTCCAATTCTTGGATTTTGTTGTCATTATGCATTCACATTTTACAGTTTTTCGGAGAAGAAATAAATTGTTCAGATAGAGATACACAGCTGCAATGAGCTAATGATTGTAAGAGCAGAGCAGTTCCCTGAGATAAAGGAGTTTCTGGTAGGGTTTCAGTGCACTACTGGGAGCCACTTCTCTGCAAGATGACTCCAGAGCTTGCTGCATCAGGCATTGCTGTTGGACTACAGTTACTCTAGTGAAGGTATCCTGCTGTCCTGATCTCTTCTCATAACCATACCTCTAGCACTGAGATGATCTTGATCTTCCAGAACTCCCTGACTTATGTCCAAACCCTTGGGTGCTCTGGCCTGACCCTTAGCGGCAGTCAAAGACTCCTGTGGATATAGAGGCCAAGGCTGATGTCTCTCCAGAGGGCTGAGCTCCGGGGTGCTGTTCCTTTTTCCCTCCAGAGCTGTGTTGAGACTCTGTCTCATAACAGCTTGTGCACAATCCCTTTGCATTTTCCACGTGCTGCCGTTTCATTCTTCAGAGGCTGTAACTGTTTCAGTCAGGGACAGGCAGGTTTCTGGCAAAGCCTTTAGTACATTAATCAGACTTTATTCTTAGGGAAAATAGAAGAGAAAAGCACATGTGAACCGCCCCTCATATATCAATATCTCCTTTCCTTGAAGCAAGACAAACAATGCAAGGTTGCAATAAAAACTATAAACAAGGGTACATGCTTGCAAAGTGTTCATGAAATAAAATAGAAATGTATGAGTTCCCCAAGGCAGATCCCCAGACTGTCATATTTAATGTCTATTGTTAGATCAGTATGTTAGTTTACAAGCACCTAGGGAGAGGTGAGCTGGGTGGAACAATATCATGTCTTGTAAACACATATCAAATAGAATGAATAGTAAGAACACATAGATTATACAGGATGTGCCCTATAAATTCTATATGTCCAGGCAGAATAATCAAGATTTATTTCACTTTATATTGATATTTTTGCATAAATATTATTATTTTTTACAGTAAATAAATGCTTTGAAATGCTCTGAATATTAAAAACACCCCTTGAAAATACACAGGGTTCTTTTGTCAGCACATTGGCAGTGTATTGCGTGGTGAGTTGCTCTTTACAAACCTTTATAGCAACTTCTGTCCACTTAATTCACTTTTCATAGAATCAAGAATCATAGAATATGCTGAGTTGGAAGGGATCCATCAGGAACATTGAGTCTAAATCCGAGCCCTGCACAGGACACTCCAAGAGTTGCATCATGTGCTTGAAAGTGTTATCCAAACACTTTTTGAACTCCGTCAGGCTTGGGGCTGTCACCACGTCCCTGGGGAGCCGGTTCCAGTGCCCAAATGCCCTCTGGGTGCAAAACTTTTCCCTGATATTCAACCTGAACCTCCCCTGACTCAGCTTCATCACATATCCTTGGGTCCTGTCACTGGTCACCACACAGCAGAGATCAGGGTCTGCTCCTTCTCTTCCCCTCACAAGGAAGTTGTAACTGCAGTGAGGTCTCCCCTCAGTCTCTTCTCCAGGCTGAACAGATCAAGTGACCTCAGCTGCTCCTCACATGGCTTCCCCTCAAGGCCCTTCACCATTCTTGTGGCCCTCCTTTAGCTTAATATCTTTCTTATATTGTGGCACCCAAAACTGCACACAGTTTTCAAGGTGAGACCGCCCCAGTACAGAGGAGAGCAGGACAATCCCCTCCCTTGATGGGCTGATGATGCTTTGCCTGGTGCGCCCCAGGTATGGTTCTACATTTTTTTTTTTGCATGACACATTATTAGGACATTTTGTTACTGACATTTCTGTCACCCTCCCCAGTATATTTATGTAAATAATTTTTCCTTTATGTGCTTGCATGCCTTTCCATAAAAATATTTATATTTTTGAGTAAATCTTGCACTTACAGTTAATTAAGAAATTATGTCGACAGAGGCAGAAAGTTGTCACCAGAGAATGGTCCCCTGCAGTTAGAGTGCCATAGTTAATGTTAAGGCATTTATTAAAAATAAATATAAAAGCAAAACAGACATGCTCTGAATGTGAGGCTTGTATCCTGCAACAGTGCTCCCTTCAGTGACCCCTATGTTTCCTACATGAGGGGATTAATTATACTGATGCCCCCCCTGCCTTTCCCTGTACATTACTGCAACATGTTCAAAAGAGCTGCATTTTACATGCAGCTCATGAATGAATCCCTGCATTTCAGTCACTCCTCATTCCTTGCATCAAAGTGTGAGCTGCTCTCCATCTGGAGTAAAGAATGGACTATCTTTCCTATCTGAATGACAGCTGTGAAATACTTCCCTCTGTCTTTCCCGTTTAGTCTGCAATCTTCCCTTAAATTTTGGGATCCACTCCAATTTTGCAGCACCTTAGACATTACAATGATGGCTGGTCAGTGACAGCTGCTATAGGAAGCCCTAATAGAGATGGATCATTCTTCTCCATTCACTCCAATTTCTTGGGTTTGCTTGCTTTTACTGAACCTTCATTTTCAAACAGTGTGTGCCGTCTTTTCCTTTTCCAAGGGATATATGAGCTTCCATGCAGGATCAGATTAGAGATCCTACTAATGTAATACCCTGCCTAAAACAGGGTCTTCAAAAGAAAATTAAACTCCCATTTGGCAGACTTGTGATTAAATATGCCTTTGCGGGTGAATTTTCTGAAACTACTAACAGCTCTATTGAATTTTAGATAAAGAGAATATAAATTTTATATAAAGAAGACATAAATTTTATATAAAGAGGATACAAATTTGTGGGCCAGTGCTGCACGTGCTTTATATTTTCCAATAAAGTAGCAACAAAAATACTAATTCAGAGAAACACGTGTTTCTTTTCAAAATGGTTTTGTTTTCTGCCTTTGTAAGTCAATAAATTAAGTTCTGCCATATTAGCTATATTTCTTAAGTTCCTCTTTAACTTCTAAAAATTAGAAATCATCCTTCTTTGTTATTTTTATTTTGAGGGAACTAGGCTGATTGAGCAGCTTCAATACATGTAGTTGCTTTAGCTTCTGCCAACATCAATTTGCTATGAGCAGAACTTCAGAAAAAAATCCATCTTCTTGTTAGGAAATACAACTGGTGCCAAGCACGTGCTACATATACCTCCTTCTGCTGTCTGCTTACTATCAGATAAGATAAAAGACTGGAAAGAACCCAGCTGGAAAATACTGTCCACAAACCATTGATCTAATCAGAAAACCCACCAAGAAACCTGGAGTCACCCCTACTGTGTCCACCTGTCTTCAAATTAGGTTTCCTCTTCTGCTTTCATTCTCTTTATTCTTCCCCATAACCATCCTCAGTGGACTATATTTTGAACCCAGATTTAAGTCTTTATTGCCAGAAGATCACTTCTCTCCTGACTTCCTTTTGTGCTTGCCTCCCTGCTTCCCCCAGATATGTTGTCATGCGGTGTGCAGTGTAACTGCAGCCGTACTTCAGACAGTTTTTACTCTTGCATTTTGTTTGCTGAATTCTGTCCACACTCCCCTGTTCCCTGTGAATGCAGTGCTGAAGCGCTACCCTGTTATTCTCTCCATTTCATGCTCTTCCCTCTTCACACTCAGTACTGCAGCTGGTAGCATTATGTGATACAAATAAAATAACTGATTAACTGATTAGCTCTTTTCTCTCTTTGTGAAGCAGTTATATAAACTGATTCTATTTGTTGTCAATTTATACATAAGCCTTTGCTGAGTAGTTGAGATACATATTTTCTAGTCTATGGGTACTTCACAAACTGCTTACTTTGATTATTAGCTTTTCAGTCTGTGATTAGTCATCTAAATCACAGGGTATCAGTATTGCCAACTTTAAACATTACAGAATCATGAGTCAGCCTCAAAAAATCATAGGATTGTTTTAAAATTATGTGGGTTTTTTCCTATTAAAATACTTCTGCAGTTTTGATTTTACTTGGCTTTTGAGCCTTTAAATTTCATTTGCTTCAAATTTTCAATCTTTTTATTGCAAGTCTGGATAAGAACACTTTTTAGTGAAGGCAGTTTGTTTTGCAGTCTCCTGATTTAATGATCTGGATTCTCAAGAAGAAATCAGGGAAAATAAAATAAAATTAAAAAAGAGCTGACAGTGCTATACCATATTTTCTGTTATCTTACTGAATGACTAAAAATTTTTATATGGACATTAAGGAATACAAAATAAAGAGGAATAGAGATATCAATTTTCCACATTTATTGAAATTCAAACAATTCAACGCCTTCACACTCAGAAGTGTTAGGCTCCAGTTTTATTAATGATGTTCCTGCAGCCTTTGGAAGAAAAACAAAGGTGCATATAGGAGGCTAACCAACTCACATGGGCAATAACTCACGCCACATAAAAATCTGTGCCAGTCTTGCAAAAAAACATGACCTTTTAATATGAATGCAGGTATTTATGTGCAAATAAAATCTTTGCAGTGACAAGCTGACATCCTTGAACTGTTAAATCACTCAAGCATCATTGTGACTTAGTGTAGGCAAAGAATTCTCCTAGGTCAGGTGTGACCAACCCCTGATCTGCTTAGTAGGGCAGCTCACACCATCCTTTCCCCATGGGCTCCTTCCAGTGGTGGTTTGGGATTCAGCTGTGCAGCAGATATCCACCTTGCTCCCGGCCAGGTCAGTGTCTCTCACAGCTCTCGTCTTTGTGGAAAAAATTACTTTTGCTGCCACCAGAACTGGCTGTCTCACTTGTGGCTCCCCTTGGTTTGAAGACGCCAGACAGAGGGGTTCTGGGTTTCTTGGTTTGAGGGCACCAGACAGACAGTGTCTAGGTTTCTGGAAAGCACCAGACACAAGGCTACTGGACAAATAGCCAGTTTTTGTCTTGCTTGTGCTCCTCACCACTTCTCCAAGCTGCCAATTGCCTGCACCCTACTTGAGTATTAGTGGAGGAGCACAAAAGGGCAAAGTCTGCAAACCCTTTAAATATGACTGTGAGGCAGCTGTCCGTTCTAAACTGTGTTACCTTTTGCTGTTGCTCATTACAAATTGTAAGTGTCTCTTGTCTAGGAGGAAGTGTCTGTACAAAGCCACCATTACAGCAAGTCATCTAAGTTAAAGGAATAGGAAGTTGCATGAAATCATGGTAAATGTCATGTCTGATTCCTTATAAGCAATATCCAGTGCAGCTTGGTTAAAGCTACAAAACCTGAGATGAACTGTTTAAATGTAAGACTTCATCTTCCTCATTGCTGGCTACCCTGCACTAAATCCTTTGACTCACACAGATATCTTTCTTATCAAATTTCCCTAATCCCAAGATGGTGATTGCTTTCAAAACTAGTTTTCTCTTCTTATTATCAATGCAGGTTTCTTTGGAAGATAGACCACTGGAGAATTTTAGAGAATGATTAATAGCTACCTTTGAAACACCTAATTGCTGTGCTAATACATTCCTTGAATGTACCTTAGAAACAAACTGAATCTAGATTTTGAGTCAGACCTCTTGCTTCATCCCCCTAAGGTTTCCCTCCCACCCCTTCCCTGCCCCTCACCCAAGCTTTTTTTTAGAAACAGGAATTATGAGCAGTTCCTCATATATTTTGAAGGTATTGCAGCATAGTCGGTCCACCCAGCAAAGAAACTCAAGGCAGTCTATCCTAGTAAGGGACAAGCCCTCACTATACCTATATCTAGAAGTGTTCCAGTACAACGGGCCAATATAAGTCATATTGTGGTAGATATAAGAAAACATGACAGCAGTATCTTTTGAAAACCATTTGGCATACCTATGTCACAAATAATGAAAATTTCAACCTTTTTTTTGGTCAAAACTGAAAATTCTGAAGATTTGTTCCTATCCTGAATGGTAGCCAGTGGAGCATAAATCAGCTTCTGAGTATTCTCTCTCTTCTGTTCTCCAGCAGATTTGTTCTCTCCATGCCATTGGCTTTGCTTTAGTAGAGCCATCAATGGTCCCTGTAGGTAATTCTAGCTAGACCTCACCTCCCAAGACCTTTTTAATGCCTAGTACTGCAAGGCTCAACAATAGCAACCTTTTGGAAGAGCTGTATATCCCACTACTTCTGCCATTTATGTAGAGCAAACTGGTCATCTCCATGTACATCACCACAAAGAGAGGCAGCTAAACATTTCCACCACAAGTTAAGCACTCGTTAACGTTTCAGCAGTCATAAAAAAGCTACTCTGAAGCTTGAGCAACTTTGAAGCGACATTGTACAAAAGCTGCTGATTCAAGCATTACAGGCAGGGAGACACCTCCATCTGTCTCGGCTCTTGGTAGTGGTTTTTAGAGGGCATCAGATGCTATCCCTGTATCATATTTTCTCTCTTTACTTGTAAGACATCAGACTAAGGAAAGACAAAACCCAGTATCAGGACTTGGGGCTGTGCTTATGTAGCAAAGCCAGCACTCTTTTGGGGCTGTGGTCTCCTGACAGGCTCCGGAATTTGCTTCCCAGCCCTGTCCACACACACTGGGTCTATCCTCAGATCTCGCTTTATTGCTTGATCTGCTCATCCTCCTGCAACCACTGCCTGTTTTACAGTTCTCTGTGGACAGACCCCTGCTGTGTTTTCACCCAGCTCTGAGGCACTCTTGCTGGCCCTGACAAAGTGCAGTGCCTCCTGGCACACCTTGCCCAGTTGTTGCTTGGTGTGAAAGGGATTGCCCATGCTGCCCCAGGAGAAGAGGCAGACTGGCTGCTGCTGTGCTCCTCCAAAGTTCCATCAGGGTGGTCATACCTGAGCTAACTTGGAGTGAGAGACGGAAACTTGCACTATGAACACCTCCCTAGAGGCTTCTCTCCCTCTGTCTTGCATGTCAGCTTTGTTTTTTACTTTGCAGCACAATTTATTCCTGTTACTTGCCTAGACCAGGTATCTCCTCCAGGCTCCTTGATAGCATTTGCAAATGCTGTTGTACAATAGCCTCCTATCCGCCCCATTTATTTCTTCTCAGTGTTTTATCTCAGCAGCCTTTTCACTTGACATGCAGGAGTAATTTGTCCTGTTGAGTTCATGCAGAAGCCACTATCAAAAAGAAGTAACCAAAGTACTTATTTCCAGCCAATATGCAGGAATGGAAGAGCTAAAGATGCTGCACTTATAAAAGCATAAGGTCAGTGTCAGTGCTGAAAGTGTCCCTGTTGAAAGTGTCAATATGGATTCATAAAATTTCCCTTTGAAATCAGTGTGAGGTGTGTGTCAGTAGGGACTGCAAAGGATGCTAAAAGTAAATATAGCCAAGAGAGCTTCTTTGGGCACATCTGAACTGGGGAATTTTGGAGCATTTCTCAGTCCCTTCAACTGAGTACTCAGGCCAGACCATCAGTGTTTGTTGGACAGAAACACAAACACATAAGTAGCAAGTGAGCCATTATGTGTTCCTCTGTGCTTTCCCATCTGGAGCAAGAGATCAGAACTTCCATAATAGTTTCAGTGCATTTTTGAGAGAAAAGAAGAAAGAAAGAAAAGAGGAGTCTGCTCAGCTCTCTCTGGATAACGCACATTAATAGTGCAGCTGCCAGCAGTGCTTTGGATCAGACTGGATCTGAACCACAAAGAATTGTTAAAGACGTTTTAAAGAACTGTTCCTCATATCCTCTTCCAAACAACTATCTGACTAACAAAGAAGAGAAAAAGATTTTTTAAAGTGGCTCTTGTGGGTCACTTCTAGCACAGAATATTCTGTGTGCTATTGCTGTCCACCGACATTTTACACAGTATTTTTTAAAGAAATAGCCATGAGGTACCTTAGATTTTTGTAAGAACATTGTCAGGTTCCAGAAAACAAAGCAGCCTGGGGATAGAACAGAGGCGAAGCAATATACGATTAGACTGAGAATGGTGCTTTTGTTGTATGTGTAAAGACTTATTTCAAAGCATGAGGGAGTCCTGTAAATCCCTGGACATGTGGAAAATAGCACATTAGTGCAAGGCCATAAGGGTAATCTATTATGACAGAATGAGAGAACAAGTATATTTATTTTATATTATTATACTTAGTGAACAATAACACTTTTTTGAGGCCAAAGTACAAAGAGCAGAATGTTATTCCCGTGCCAGAATTTCGTAAGATATTGTGAATTTATCTGCAAATGAGTTCATATACTACATCTCACGTTAAATTCAAGAACAAACTGCCTAAAGAAGAATGGTCTTTGTGTGTGGTACAAGAATAAGACCAGCTTTGGAGCAGCTGACTTAGGAAAAATGTCAGGTAAGTGCAGCCAGGGAAATGCACTTAGCTGATGTTAAGACCCAAGCTGTGGTCTCTGGGAGCTGAAGTCACAGGGTATATCTAAGCCCCAGCTTAGTCTGAAGTAGCTTCTGTCCCTGGCAGCTGAAGAAGTCTGTTTTACAGCCCTTGGAGGGATAAATATGAGTCATAATAAATCCTGTAACTTTTATGGGTCATTTTAGAGAATAAAAACTCTGCACTGTGTTTCTTTTGCAATTCGGCTGCTCTCCAGGAGAAGATAAGGAGATTTTTGCTGTCTGTTCAGGGCTCTCCTCCAGGAGCAAAGGCATGTAGTTCTGATCCCTGCTTCCAGCACTGCCTTGGTTATTTTTATTTAGATAGTCACCAACCAGAATCTGGAAGACATCCAGGGAACTTTCTCTGCCTCAAATGTTTGCTCTAAATTAAAAAGCAGGGAACTGCTTTTTAAGTCATGCCTGGTCCTTAACCTGTCCTGTGTTTCTCAGCCTCACCTATTGGGTATGTCTTCTCCATGTAACAGTTTGCTCACCATCTCTGAACTGGGAGCTAAATGACAGAAATGCTACCAGAAATAGCAGATTTCACATACAGAAAGGCTTTCAGTGGCATGACAGTTTTATAACATCACCCATATTTCATAAACTGCACATGAATTCCTTTGGCAGTCTCATGAGGGACATCCTCTTTGTCAGACATAACTTCCGAACTGCATTTATGCTTACAAAGCATAGGAGAATTTTTCTCATGAAAGAATCGTTCATGCAGAGTAGTTTCATTGTCCTGGGGGGCTGAAAAAATTCAGGTATGTTTTAAGGAGAAATGACAGCCTTAGAACTGGACAAAGGTGATTCACTAGAAACTGGATTTTTAGTTACAAATTTTTGAAAATGCATTGTTATTGGCTGTATCAGTAGTTTCAGAAACGACCTTTGTACCCATCCAAGTGTAGCTGACTGTGTGAGGACTCTGACATGGGTTCCTCCTAGGAGTGTTTGATGCCATTGCATCCAGTTGCTGCTTTTCATGGCACTGAGCAAAAAGTTTCAGCTGAAAATTCTCCTCGCTCTGGTCTCCAATTCTCACAAAGTAACTATTTACCTTTCCTGCTACATTTTGATGCTTTAAGTTTAAGCTTTCTTAACTTTCTTTCAAGAGAGGAGGCGCTATTGAGAATAATCAGGCAAGGAAGTCCCTGCCCTGGCATGCTTCTGCCTGCCTGCTGTCCTCACCCTCCCACTGAGATTATTGTCCCCTCAGTTCTGGACCTGTCCTCTCTAAAGGGCTTGGTTTAACTTTTAAACATCTAAGAAAACTGTTTACTGTTGAAATCGGCAGTTGGTTAACTCAGGGTGTACTCAGAGGAGAGCACTGACCTCCTCTCTCTCAAGCCTCTGCTCCTGCTGGCATAAAATGCGGGGTTCTGCTCTGCCTCATATGCTCCTCATCCCTGGGTGTGCAGCCCCGCTCTCTCTCTGAGGCCAGGATCTAGCTCAATATGTCAGCAGAAATTAACTTTAAAAAAAATTCATTTATTTCTGGATTTGTTTTCTGTCAGCTCAGTGAACTGAACGGGCTTGGCATCGGGCAGGGTAAGCAGCCAAATGAGCGTATGAGGTGCCTCGGCAGCGGGCAGGAGCGGACAGCCTCTTCTGCTGCCAGCAGCATGGCATCATCTCATGGCTTTTGGTCACCGCCCAGCTCTCCGTGCTACAGATAAGGGCTGCTCAGCAGCTGCTGTGTGATCTGATAGCTGAGCTACCTCCCACGCAGGTGTGACTTGTGCAGTAAGGACAGTGTGGGTAACAAGGAGCAGGAACCACAACAGCCTTCCCAAGGCAGTCCATCCCCAAGGCTGCATGTGAGCATCTCTTTGTTTTCTTTTATCCTGTACACCCAATTCACAGGGATGAACATGTTTTTAGTGGACTTTCTAAAAACAGCATTCACAATAAGCCACAAATTACAATGATACATTCCAGATGCTATTTTGGATGAATTGAGCTACAGAAGGATAATTCTGGAAGGAGGATGAGCAGGTGAAAACAGTGAATTTGTAATGAAATTGATAGACTTAATTATAGTATTTCCTTCTGTGAAAGCTCTAATGTTGTCTAATCAGTTAAAAAATGTGGGAAGATGAAGGAGTTACTGTTTTGTCTATTTACACTACTATTTTTAGGGTTTATTGAGTAACATATCTAGGATACCATCTTTAATGTAAAGGTGTATATGGAAATATATAAGCTAATCACATGTTTGGAAAAAACACATGAAATATCAGAAAGCATGAAAAATTCTGGTGTTTTAGGTTGTGCATTTTCATTTTATGTGCTCCCCTGGTTTACCTAGTCATCTCCCTTTGAAAAAAACCCACCACTAGTCCACTGTAGTATCCTTCCCCATAGTAAATCCAAAATGTCCTGTGTAAACTTGAAGAACAAAAGGTTATTATTGCTAGCTGTTACTGTAAAAAATGTCAACAGTAAAGTACTTATACTGTGAAAGACTACTGGGTTACTTTGAATCATTTAGATTAATTTTTGTGCTCTAGTTGGTTTTGGTAAAAACTGTTTTGCATCATTTGATAGAGCCAAAATTGACCACTGAATTATTTGGTCTTTACAGATTTTTTTTTCTTTTTTTGTTCTTATGGTGCCAGACAAAGCAGCAGGGAGCAAAGCATTTTTTCTCAGATCCCAAGAATGGTGCTACAGGTTTTATTTTCTGTTCTGCATTTTCTATATTGTAACTCTTCTGAGTAGGGCCAAATTACCATCTCATTTGCATTGTTTATATTATTCTATATAACTAGCATTAGTTTAAAAATGATAAATAGGCTAATTACAACTTCTCCACCCTCGTTTTTTACTTTAGTAAAAAACTTCAGAGTAAAAATGATAAAAATATGTATGGGAACATACACTATATATTCCTGTTTTCCTTTATAGCCTTGGCAAAGCCTGTACTCTTATTCCAAACCCACTTGCTCCAGTGTAGCTGAGTCAGCAGAAGCAGTCTTGCAGTTGGTGCAATTCCGGAGTTGTGGAGCATCCTCATGGGACTGCTTCTGCTTTAGTGACTTTTCCTCATTCTTTTCTCAAAGCAGTGCCTGAAGGATGAATTTTACCCTGAGGCACTAAAACATAAAGATATTGACCAAGCTAACTAGTAGACAATTAGTTGTAATCTTCTGGTGTCCAGTCTGGTATTTCTCTTTCTCAGCAAAAGGCTCCAAAAATGTCACAGGAGTAATAAACCATGCTCAGGGCTACAGCAGGACAGGCTGGCATGTACGGTGTGATGCAGGGAACGCCAAACATGTAAACTGCATGGGAGCTGATGACAGCATCATAGCTAGCAATGCATATGCAATGGTAGCAAATGGGAACACTGTTTACATTGTTTATCTTTTGTATTTTGTACTTCTGTGTTAAATTTTTCAGCTGAAATACCCATACACCTTGGTTTTGAAGCTATGACCCAAATGTGTAAGTAGCAAATATTATTAGATTCACTAATTTAAATCTTTATTAATTTAATAATAGATTTAGTAGTAATTATGTCTATGCTGCAACCCAACAAAATACTAAAGTATATATTTTACAGTTCAATATGTGATTAAATGTATACATACCGCTGAATCAGGGCTTGACTTGTGAATGGATATTAATCACAACAAAATACTGAACTATAATGAGCATCTGTGTGCCAAGTCAAAGAGCAAACACACATGACCCCTGGAGTATTTATTTTATTATTCTGAGGCCAATTAATGCTATTTTGTTCTGTTTCCTCAAGTTGTATGTAAATTTGTATGACTCTTACACTGTTCTGACCTTACTCTGCTGATACCTCAAATAAAGGCTTATTACGTTTTTTTTTTTTCACCCTGATGCTTGTAGTTAAATCTGTAATCAAATTCAGACTTTCAGTTTTCCATGTTTTTAAATGTCTGATTTCCAGCAAAGAATGTTGAGGGTCTGTTTCCCATTTCCAATTGTTCGAATTCATAATTATGAAGAATGACAAGCACACAGTACATGTCAGTGAGGAACCCAGCACTGCTGAGTGGACCAGCATTCATGCTATTTTCTTTGTGATCAAGAGTAGACCATGTCATACCCATGCATTTGAATAGGCTTCAGCATGAATTAATTATTTGTTTCAACAAGTTAATACAAAGAAGGTCTTCAAATATGTTTTCATCAGTAACACAGTGTAGAAAATACTGCCTTCTATGATCATGTACATACTTTCGCTATTCTTCCTGGTCTCATTATTTTAAATATGAAAAAATATCGACAGCAAAATAGCAGGTCACCTTTGAAAGGTAGAAAACATTTACTTCTCTGCCACAAAAATAAGTGTGGAATTTAAAGGAGCCTCCTTTCCTGAAGATGGGTCAACGGAAAATACCCACAGATATTGAAGTAGTAGTTTATTTTATTTAAGACTTCCCCCCCCCCCCCACATTTGCATTGGTATAAATTTCCACACTGTCACATAACAATAATGTTTCTGTTCTGGTTCACAGATCACAGTATCTTCTCTTGATGTGTAAATGAGAGCCACAAAATGAATTGCCACTTTTTTCCAAGCACTCCAAACAGCAAATTAGCTGCAGTTACGACCTTTTGCATGTTTGAATAACAAAAACTCATCAGTCTAAGGCAGTCTGAAATTCAGTGGGATATTGCATTAGTTGTACAGAACATTTGTGTAAATAAACAGGTCATTTATACTTTGGAATCTTGTCTGTGTCAAAACATTTTTGGTAGCTTTTAAAACAGCATTTTGGCTAGAATAAGCAATACAAATGCTGAGTGACAGACTTCTTTAGTCTTTCATCACACCAGTGCAACTGGGACAGACTCAGGAAGTCTCATTACAAATTCTAGATTCTGGTTTGAAAAAAATAAATTGCTGGTGTTTACCACTCACAAGGTAACATCAATGCTGATGTGTATGAAGATGGGATGACCCATGAGAATAATTAAAACACTGAAAAATGAAATTATGTCAGGGGAGATGACTTGTCTACTAGTCGGGTGCTCATTCTTTAATATTTTCAGCAGCCTAGGCTTGTCAAGCAGACTGATTATGTAGTTCTGCATTGAGTGACTTAACCTTTTGTTCTTGAGAGCTGACATTTCCTTGAAAGCAACATGAAATGAATTAAAAACAAACAAGCTGAAAACAATCTATTTTCAACTGGATAGTCAAGACAGAAAGAAAAACAGACTCTAAAACTACATTTATTTTAGCTTTTAGTTAAGAAAATGGATACATAAAAGGTCATCCCACATATACGTTTACCAACAAAACAATGTTCCTGTACCCTTCCACCAGTTCTTGTACTTATTTTTCTGATGGTAAATGAAAACTCTAGAAGCATCATTAAAAAAAAACTAAAAAATTTGTCCTGGTCAGAGAACTAGCTAACTCTGTACAGCCTCACTGCCCCTTGCAAGCATTACAAAATGTGCAGAACATAGAGAGCTGAAGAAAAGTGTAGTTGTTAATAATTTCTTTACAGAGGAGTACTTAGCGCATCGTCCTGGGATGTAGTTGGCACAGATCCAAATATTCCTCTGATTTATTTCAAAGTTCTTTCCCACTCCAGTGCTCTAAAACTGGGGACATTTTCCTATGAAAGTAATTCTGCTTTGTACAAAATACTTAAATAAGTGTTACCACAGAGGCAGGAACTTTTTTTTTTTTCACTCTGACAGCTAAATTGTAGTGCTCTCTGTGGTCTGAGCAACATTAGTAACATTTTTCTAACTGTGCAAAATGAAGAAAATCTTCATCAGAGAAGATGAATGTTATCTCACAATAACTGCTCATGGCTGCCTTTTAAAAGGTAAGATTCTCCCATCTCTATTTGGCAGATATTTGACTTGCAGCTCAATCTCCCATATTGGAGGTAAGCTGTGCCTCTGTTGCGTGTCTCTCAAGAGGTGAGACAGCACTGTCATCTCCAGTGCTCAGTTTAGGATTATCCCCAAGAATGTATCAGATATTTTATGACTGCCAGCTTTATAACACTCCTGGGGATTCCCCAGGCTCCCCTGACTCCTCCCACTGTACTGGAGGAGCATCAACTGCAGAGAAATAGGCATATTTGAGCATGTTTTACATCTATCTTTTCACCTTAATAGGCGTCAAAAATACCCTTTCTGTGTGTGCATGTTTGTATCACCCAGTGGTATGTACACACCAAACTGATCAAGGATTAGAGCAATGTATTGCTTTATTTAACAGTGTGGTATCATCAGCTCACAGATTAAAACTGCCCTACCACTCTTCCAATTTTGTATTCTCAAAAAATGACGATCTCCTTCCTTAAAAATCCCCACCAGAAGCATAACTGTTTAACTTGTACTGAAAAAATGATAACCTGCTTACTGAGACCTATCCTTGTTTTATCCCACCTTCAGCAAAATCTCTCCAGATGACTGGGGCTTGCAATAAACTATCCTATTGTTCAGCATTGAGTGGAACATGGGTAATATTTCTGTCTTAAAGGGAAAGCTATTATTTCCATAAAAATGCCTGCTCATAGGGGAAGGAGGTGTGGGTAGTCGCTTTGTGTTCTGAAATCTATATCCCCCTGTGCTATCACACATTGCCAAGGGCATGAATGAGGCACAGGCATCCTTCTCGGTTTGTTGTCTTTGCATGAAAGAATTGTACAGCCTAAATCTATGAAATAAGGGTTCCTAAAAATAATCCATCCTTCTCTGGTTTTCTGCTGTCACTTGCAGTTGTCTCTCAGAAGTGAAATGTCCCAGTTCTGTGTATGCATGGATTCTGTAATGTGCTGCTGTTTCAGTTTGTGTGTTGGACCAAAAGGTGACTAAATGGACTTGACTTACATAGAACAACAACGCAGCTGTTAGATAAGTTATGCCTGGTTCCCAGATTTCATCTGGGCAGGGAAAATGGCTAGATGAAATATCAGATTTCTGATTCATCTCAGTGGTTCTCCCATCAATGATAGAGTGCTACTTACGTCTAGAGTCTCAGCTTCTCCAAAGTGACAAATGTACAAAAGCCTCACTTGAGGTGTAACACAAAATAATATTTACACACTCTGGTCCTTGCACAGTGGACACTTCAGTTTCCCCCACTTATATAGGTGACGTCTATTTTTATCTATTAATAAATTTGAAATTTGATTTATCAAATAGTTTCTAAAAGCAACCATATGTCATAGTGAATCTACTAATAAATTATAAACCATTAGGTAACTTCCTGGATAGTTGAAGTAATGATTCTCAACTTCTGGTACCAGTTCGCTTCACAGCAGGAAAGATCTGTGATACCAGTACCATAAGTGCAGCTAAACAGTTAGGATGTTTCCTTTTTTTATTTTTGTTGTGGTAACTTTTATACTTAAAACATCCTCTCTCACCTTGTAATTTTTGAACGGAATGTCTTTGTATCTATGTGACTCCTACACAGTAGAATAAAGCAGGCCACTGGGAGAGTTTTGTTGCCAAGTCCTAGCACAAAACCATAAACTTTAATTTTTAATGAAGATGAATTTAGTTCTAACAAAGATTCATGGAAGGACTATTACTCTGTTTTACGTGTGTCCTGGTTTGAGACAAATTAGGAGGAAAATATCCTCTAATAGAAGGCAGGTTTCAGCCGCCCCTCTCCCACCCGGTTCAGAAAAAAAAAAAATCCTCAGAAGAAAACGTGAAAAACNGCATTGTGCATTACAAAGATTTTTTGCAACAAGCCGCAATAAAAACATATTCCACAGTACTCTCCCAGTCTAAAACCCGAGAGGGCCCAAGCTGTGACTGGCTTTGTTAATGGTGTGTGGCTGAGACGGAAGCAAGGAAGCTTTCCGCATCTCTAACAAAACCTTTGAGGCGTCAAGTGCTGCCCAGTGAGGTACCAGGCACATGGTACAGGTTGATGCCACCAGGTCCAGCCCTCTCCCTGATGGTGGGGCACCCACACTTCTGCAGCACTGGTTTTGGTGTGTTCACTGGAGACTGTTCCTGAGAGAGGGTTTTTTTTTTCCTCTGTGTGGCTGTGCTGCAGGCTGTTGCAGCCCAGCTCAGCTCTGCCTGACAGGGAGTCAGCCCTATGGAAAGAGCAGGTAGGCATGTGGGATCCAAGCTGACCCCACATGGTAAGGAGGACTATGACTTCTACTCAGTAGAAATAAAAGAAAAGAAATCTCTGCCAGGGACAGTGGCAGTGGTATCTGCAGTGCACAGCGTGTGTGCATGCTGACAGTCTGTCAGATGAGTGACAAGTGCGGAGAGGTAGCCAGGACCTATCTGCTAAAAGGCTTAAAACTCCCCAACCTGAAAGCATTTGCTCAGCGATTTCCTGTAGCCTTGCTCTATACTGACTTTTACCTGCACCTTTTTGGTGTGTACCCTCAGGGTATCGCAGTAACAAGAGTAATACCAAGGTGTCCTTTTCCCTGAGAAGGGGTTATTCTTACCACTGTAATACCATCCTCTCCAACTAGGAGACTTTGCAGTCTAGGCATTGCAAGGTCCGCCCATACATCCTTTGTATCTTAACAGACTAGTGCAGGGGGAAAAAAAGGAGCTGTTGTTACTTTGTTTTGTATTTTAGAGAGTGAAAATTAAGATGTTTGTTCTGCTCCAATATACGTATAGCAAGCTATAGATTTTGTATTTCCTCAAAATTCGATGAGATGCTGTAGTGGGTTGACCTTGGCTGGGTGCCAGGTGTCCACTAAGCCACTCTATCACTCCCTTTCCCAATGGGATGGGGGAGAGAATAAGATAGGGAACAACCAGCAGCTGAGATAAGGCAGTTTTATTACAGTGAAAGAAAGAAATGAGCAAGAGTCTGTGCACACATAAGCAGAGAGAAAAGTCAATCTCTACTTCCCATCAGCGAGCGATGTTTGGACACTTCCTGGGAAGCAGGGCTTCNAGGGCTCCGTACTTAAGCTAATGAACAAGAAATTAGCTAAAAAACAAAAGGAGTGTAACTCTTCCCTGCTGCAGAAGCGGAGCGCTGAGAATCCAGTGAACAAGTTATCTGTGTTTTAGAACACCAAGCCGAAAGAATTCGACCGGCTGCCTCCCCTCCCCCTCTCAGGTCTGCCTTAAAGCTACCGAAAAGGCACAGGATTCATGTCTGGGCATAGAGCAGGCGATAGGGGATACACATCATAAAGTCACTCCAAGGCAACATATTTCATGGATTTGCTTCTGCAGTGCTAGTACAGGCATCAAAATATTTAAAATCCACATGCTTCATG
>VYZQ01065388.1:28843-54179 GCA_013400655.1 Mystacornis crossleyi
AAAAAGTTCTACTGCTTTGCTGTTGACCTTAGCAATGTGGGTTTTTTTCCTGATTTATAGTAAGACGTTTTTAATAAGGTCTTTTTTTTCCTTTTAAAATATGCAAACTATTTGTCTTTTTGCATCTGTTCAGCAAATATAATATCCTTGGTATACTGCAGAGATTCCAATTGCGGCTACCTTACTTTGTAATCCAATATATAGTAGTGGTGGCTGTTATTACTCGTGGAGAACAGCAGTTATTAAAATTCCTATTTCATGTCATATGAAAAAAAAGCTTATTTATTATTTGATGTTAAACAAAAATAGTCTCTAACACTCCTTTATCAGTCCCGTTCAAATTTATGTTTTCTTAATAGTCTAAAGCAAATGCTTCCATCCAATTTGGATCCAACAGCTCAAGTGCAGAATAAAATCAGGATCAGAATTCAGACCATCAGCCACTAGCAGCTCTTCTGTGTGTCTGGCACCCTCATGAGCTAAGTAGCTGACAGTAGACTTTGGACATCTGGACATCTTTTCTGTTTAGAAAAACAATAAACTTTCTGCGGCATGTCTCTGTAAAACAGACATCATTCTTCTGGTATTTGAATTGTGCCCCTTCATCTGTACTTTTCGCAAAAGACTATCCTGTATATTTCAGTTTACCTCAGAAATGGAACTGATGCTAAATATTAAACACAAAAATCAGATTCAAGCAGTGAGTTGAGTCTTTTACTGAACACAGATGGTAATTTTCCTATGGGAAATACTAACACTGAGATTAAATCCTCACTCTTACACAATCTCTTCTACCTTATATCAATTATTAGGATTCATCAGCACTCTGGCCTCCTTATGGAGACTATTAAGTTCTTAAAAGTAATGCTTCAGTTTAGGCACTTGATGTCTCAGGAGGATATTTTTTTCTCCCAACAGAATTTAAACAAAGGAAACCCAAAGAGTTTAAGTAGGAACCTAGCAAGAGTATCCTCATACATGTAACTTCTCTCATTAAACCTGTCTTGGGCTTAATTGCGAACCCAAATAACACTGGGTTTTAGGCAATTCAAGCATTTTCAAACAGCTAAAAGTAATTAATTTGGCTGTAACGAGGGTGATTTATATCATGTAAACAGTTCTAAGACTTTGGAAGAGCAGTAAGTATATAAGAGATGTTCCTAAGACCAAACAATTACAATTATTAATACAGTACCATAAACAGATTTTCGAAATCCAACCTTCACTGACACTTAGGCTGGAATAGTGCTGATGGGGAGTCACAATAACGGGGATCTTCTGGGCAGGAAAGATTGCTGGAAAGTAAATATTCATCTGTGTGCTAGACATTTTGTCCAGAAAGATCCTGTGAGAGACAGGGTCAAAAGTTTTACTGAAATCCAGAAAGATGACATCAACTCTCTTCTCTTGATCAGCTAGGTTGGTTACCTTGTTATTAAAAAAACAAGTTTGGATAAGCAGGAATTTCCTCTCATAAAGCTAGCATGTGCTAGCAGTGACTCTGTTGTCCTTCAGGTCCCAGAATAATATTCCCCATAATTTTACAAGGCACTGAAGTACGACTGACAGGTCTGCGTTTCCCAGGGTCCTCCTTCTTGTCCTTCGTGAAAATCGAGGCATTGTTTGCCAGACTACAGTCGAGACTGCAGTTACACTTTTCAACTATAAAATTCAATATGCAGGTGTTTTGTTTATCTTTTCCTCATATTTATGGGATGGATGAATATGCTACAAGAATATCCCTTTTTGGAATGATCAGATGCTCCAGTTCAAACCAAGCGCCAAGAGCATGGAAGGGTAAAATGTAACTGCTAATGTTGGGGTGGAATACTGGTATGTAGTATGTGAACACCACAGAACCTGTGAGCAGGAGTCTGGATGGCTGTAAATTGGGCAATGGACACACGATCATCTGATACTGCTCTTATTAAAAACTGTTCCTTTCAGTCTTCGCTCTTGACCTACTCAGTCTGTTTCAGAAAGTGCAAAGTGCTTTTGTCCTCTACAGACAAATACAGTTTCAGCAGTGGGAGCTATCTGTAGTGTTTCCACAGGGAGAGTATTTTCTCATGGATTCATTAACTCGACAAGGTGGCACTGAGAGTATACTGAATATGTATCTCTCCAACAATATTAACTGTCTGCTCTTCAGTGAGAGATGCTGTCTTTCTGAGCAGCTGTAGCAACAAATCAGCCCACAACACAGAAGCAAGCTGTTGGCACAAGCACCTTGTAAAATTCATCTCTGGCTTTTCATAACACCTGCTAGGAGCCCGTTCGCCATCAGACCTTGTCCTTGAATTGATTCTGAGCCAGTGTGTATTTCTCTGTCACTTAGTGCCAGCTAGAATGTTGATGTCTCTCTTTCAGAGGAACATCTCAACGTTAATTTGAAATGGCTTAGGGAGTATTTTTTTGTATCATGCACAGGAAAGGGGGAAAGATGCCTGCTTAGATGCTCTTTTACTGTGAAATATAGATCATCAGTGTCAATGAAAAATGCTGAAAATATGCATTACTTTTATTGCACAAATGAAGTCTTTTGGCTCTCTTAGTGTACACAGGCTCCGTTGCCCCACTGTCTCTGAGGTAACTGTCCCTTTCCAAGGGGTCTCTCATGACAGGGTGGTGGACAGAGCTGGGATGCTTTATTCTGTTTCCCCCAAGATCCAACCAGCAGATGTGAACCAAAATTAAGGCATTCCTCAGGTCCTTGCTAAGACCTGCTGACCTCGATCAGTCTCAGACATATCACTCATCTCCCTAGGAACTGTGAAATGCTTTCTGCCCCTGAGAAATGCCTCTGTTCTGGAGCAGCTTGCAGATGGTTGTGGCCCCTTACTCAGTTCAATCAGAAATCAGCTGGAAGTTCTTACACGCACATCCGTACATGTGTGTGTCCTGAGCGAGGAAGACATTTTAACATCGCCCCCCAGGAAACACCTCCAGAACTAAAATTCTCCTCTAAAATGTGTTGACTTCTGGGGTGTTTTACTCTTTTACTCACTTCTTTTCTCTTGACTCTCTTCCTTCCACGCCACCTTATGCACCCCTGGCTACTAAAACTGGACACATATAAGCGCAGATATGTTTAATGCTGTCCAGACAAGCATCCCATTAGACTGAGTTGGGGCAGCCGTTGCCATAGTGATGAACAAATACGGTTTTGTAGCTGAAAATGAGGTGGCAAGAGATTAATACTTTCTTCACAATATACTGGCAATGTCAGAGTGAAATTGCAGCATGAGAAAACAACTATGTGTAACTATTTGCAGAAGAGTAATAAATAGGAAGTGATGTGCTGATTAAGGACTAGACTCTTTTATTCACTATGAAGGTGAAAAACTGACTTTTGTAATAGCCTCAAAACTGCTCCTGAATGCAATAAAGGGCACTAAATATTTGCAGTATTTCAGGGGGGTTTTTGGTATAAAGCATAACTTTATAACTTACAGTGCATTAACTTTAATATTTGAAGTTCATGCTGAAGTTTTAGCTTAACAGATGGAAGTTTTCCACTCTTGGAGGGGGCCAGAAAATTCTTTCTAGTTTTTGCAACATTTCTCACTGAAGCAGCGTTGACAGGGAGTTGCTGGGGCAGCCTTAGCGAGAAACTTCGAGATTTTTCTCACTGCTACAAAAGATCAAGGGAAAAAACTTTATCTTTTTCACTATATTGCATAATACAAAGTCAAAACCACCTCTCACTTCATTTACTTGGTATAATGGTGTTAGGTCAAAGGTGGGACAAGATGATCCTGGAGGTCTTTTCCAACCTTAATGTTTGTGTGATTCTGTGATTAAAGTTGGAAAAGACCCTGAAGATCATTGGGTTCAACCACTAACCCAGAAGTCCAAGTCCACTGTTAAACCATATCTCTAATTATCACATCTATATGTGTTCTTGAACATTTTCAAGCGAGAGTGCTCACTTCCAGTCTGCTGGGACCTCGCTGGTTAGCCAGGACTGCTGGAGAATAATGGAAAGTGGCTTGGAGAGCACATCCGCCAGCTCCCTCAGTACTACTGGGCATGTTGAAGTGGAGCAGCAGGACACTGACTGTTTCCTCCTGGATTATTGGGACTCACTTGTTTCCCATAGGAACAAAGGCCAGCACCAACGGGTGCTCTTCAGCTGCTTCTGGAGTATTCTTCTGCCTCTTCACCCTGGTTGGGCGGTCTATAACAGACTCCCAGGGCATCTGCCTTGTTGGCCTTTCCCCTAAGGATTCAACCTTAATCGTTACCATCATAAAATTCTTGGCAGTCATAACAGTCCCTCACACAAGGCTCCTTCACTGCCTCTTTTCCTTGCCTGTCCCCTCTGAAGGGTTTGCAGCCATCCACTGCAGCGCTCTGGTCACCTGAGTCACCCACCATGGTTCTTTTATGCCACAGTTTTCCTTCTGCTCAGCTTTCAGAGTTTCCATTTGAGGGCTGCCAAGAGGAAGGGGAAGTGTCCTCAAGGCAGAAGCACATCATGACAGCTCTCACTTTCCAGCTGCCCCTGCCATGGTAGTGCCTGGGACACATCTCTGCTGCAGTCCCTCCATGGCTCACACCCCCTCCTGCTCCATGCATGGTGGTTTGGGGGCCATTATAACCCCTTTGTGGTTGTAAAGGAAGCCAAGAACAATGGTCACATGGCATGTTTCCTATTAAAAAATTTGTTTTATTTTCTTCTGAAATTCCCAAAATAAGTTTAATTGAAAAGTGTTGCAACAGAATTGTGCTCGGAGGTAATAAAGCAAGGAAGTGGCACTTCGGATGGTATTATGGCATGCTAATGAGTCCTTTTTCCCTTATCCCTTTCGTATAGTTTTTATATCATACTACCAGGTGCAGCTAAGCTGTATACTTTAATGTATGGTTAATGTACACAAAACTGTGAGCTGTGAGATGTGGAGAAAATATTTTCGTATTAGAACAAGTTGAAATAAATATTAAATTACCGCCGTTTTTCTCAGTCTCAAATTTTTCATTCATGCATTTTTCATCCATAACTTTTCTCCATTTCAAAGACAAGCAGATGTGGGCTCACAGATTTTTTGTGAGCAAAAGTATAACAGAAGCCCAGATATCTTAAACTTTTCTTACTAAACTGTATGCTTGTCCTCAGTGCTGCTTATTTACTTCAAGAGGAGATGAATAAACTGAAAATTTCTAGAAGGCTCACTTCAAACAGGGAATCACAAGGGTTATAAATCATTGAAGATTCCAGGGAACAAACTGAAAAATAGAGTGGGCTAGACCATTTAGTCATAACTTCCTTTAAAAATATTTTATAGCTAAAAGATTTAAAATTGGCAACAATAGTGAAGATACTTATCAGTACAAATTGATATAACCCCACTATTTTCCCAATCAAAATCTGGTTTCATTAATGCTTGGTTGCTGACTGGGGTGAATTGCACAGTAAGTTAATTGTTGGACTTGATGATCTTAGAGAACTTTTCCAACCTTAATAATTGTACGAGTCTATGAGTCCATTAGAGATTACTTTTTCCATCCATCAGGAAGCTTGTAGGTAGAGTGATCTCTGTAGAAAGTAGGGTACCTGATGTTAGCACGGACAGCATTTTTGCCAGCCTGCCCTAAATCAGGTTCCTAAGGAGAACGACTTGTATCCCTGCAAGAACTTTTGCAACAGGACAGCTGAATGTCAAAGCCCTTCTGTTGCCACAGCACTACTAGTGAGGTGTGAGTGTTTTTCTGGGCTCCTTACCAAGGACATGACCTGGCTAAGGCTTGCTGCTTTGGTCCACATCTCAGGATTGGATATGCAGAGAGAACCAAGACTCAGCTCTTCTGCTCAGACACACTGCAGCACCTTTAGGCAAAGTAAGAAGTTAAGAACATTTTTTTTCAAGAGTATGTAAAGAAATTACTGTTAGTGTTCCTGCTGAACTCTAAAAGCCCAGGTAGGTAACTTTATAATGTATATCCCATTTGTATCTACTTACTCTCTGGAGTAACAACACTGAACTTTTCCAAAAATATATCCAGTCTGTATAAACAATTCTGAAAATTGTCTTTCTATTTCTCCATTTTAGAGGTGACCAAAGGTGTCCGTTGTTCATTTATCACAACTTGAGTTTTTATTTTTCATCTTGACAAGATCCAGAAAGCTCAGTTCTCCCTTCTGATATTAAAACCAGAGTCTGACTCTTCTCCAGTGTGATAGTTTTGTTATTGATCTCCACAGCCTTAGAACAACACAAGTAACTGAAAGTCCTCAAGTTGACTAAGAATGGCTACAAATCACATAGCTTTCAGATAACCCGAGTTACAATAAACTCAGTGATAAAATTCATGGTATGCCGTAACATGCTTTACAAAATATTTTTTCATTTTTCAGTTGATAGAAGTGTGAGTTCTCCTGCTGCTGCCACACTGGAATTATGATTCCAACACCCACTGGTTTCCTTTGCCCACTATAAAATGTATAATCATGTCTTAGGACTGAGTAAACAATCAAATAAAAAGTTCCCATACACTTAGTTGTGTATGGGAAAAGGCTCAAAGACAATGGACATGAGCTGAAATGTGTGGTTCAGATTGGATTAAAGAAAAAATTTTGTATGAGGACAGTCAATTGGTAGTAGAGCTTATGCAGAGACTAGCTAGTGTCCGTCCTTGCAGAGTTTCAAGCCCAGACTGGAAAAAAATCTTTGCAAACCTGTCTGACCTCAGATGTAGACACTTGAGCAGAAGGATGGACTACAGATCTCCTGAGGTCTTTTCCAGCCTGAATTATTTTGCACTTATGTGATCAGATACAAAAATAGTGAGAGAGGTTGCCATCATTTCAAAGATACAAAGGAGTCATCTGCTACCAGCAAATCCATGCCCTCTTCCTGCCAGGCTGGCAAGATAAATGTTTAATTAGAGGGGCCTCACATTGTGCCCTGATGGACAGAAAGTGCCATCCAGATATGAAGTAAAAAGGTTTGCAGGACATGACCACTCTGTCATGAACAGACGCATGACGTCCTTGTGAGCACAAGCACACCTTGGTCATCATTCTACAGACAAGAAACATGAAGGCAAAGGAAGGTTTCTGAAGAAATCAAAACTGGCAGAAAGTCAGACCTTGTTGAAAATTAGGCTTGTGAATTACAACTTGGAGGTGGAAATACAGACCACCAAACCTAAGGAGTAGAGAAAGCCAGACATTCACTCCAGGCAAGAGGTGAACGGCTGTGGTAGAGACTCTCTGGAACATTCAGGTGTTTTCAAAACCAAATAAACAGCAAAATAGATTGGAATTCAGTGAGCCAGATCTGCAGAAGTGCAGCAAGGTGACCATTTCATGATAGGATAGTCACTTGATTTATAACTACTGTGAAGTATTGAGAGCCACCATGGTTACCTTCAAATTCAAGGCATAGTTACTCTTCCAGTAAAATCCTTCAAACCGCTCTGAGGTGAGAATAATGAGACCTTTATTAGTTGGGCACAGAGATACCACCCTACCTTTCAGGTTCCAGGACTTCCACTGCACATAGCGTGAATTTAAGCTAAGCAAAGGTGACCAGTGTGAATTTGCAGCTGAGCACCTGCCGTTCTCAGGCACCTGGAGGGCAGACATCTCGATTTGTTTTGCTGGAGGCCTTTAAAAGCCATAAAAAGCCCCAGTGAGTTGAGCTGATGCTGAATTAAACTGTGTTGTGTGTGTCACTATAATGAAAAGTACTGTAGTTCAAACCATCCAGTGCTTTTCTAACAGCCATATATTTAAATGCAGATTAAATGAGGAATGTGAGGGATACATCTGTGAAAAATCAGTCTGTACTTGGTCAGTATGAGCTTTGATGTGTTTTGGTAAAAATATGTTCTTGTGATGTGTTATTTAACATGGTTACTACCTGTAAGGAGAATAATCAGATGGAAAAGCTCAGTTCAGTTAATTTGTTTAAAGCAAAAGTATTACGATATCCTTTACTGTTTCCTTTTTTCACCACTATATTTTCTTAGATGTGGAATATTGCAAATAAAAATTGACATTTTGGCATTTGTTTATGTTTTTTTTTTTAAATGCAATTTTGCAACTTTTAAAAATATTACCCAGAACTTCTGAGCAATCCTTGTCTCTCATAAAATGTAACTATACTTTCGAGCTGAACTTAGAAAATACACAGATTGCAACTCACTAATGCCAGTTACCGCAGAGTGTAAGCACTGGGTGAAATAATATCAATTTTGAACTAGGCTGATCAACCAAGTCTTTCACACACAGTGGTTAACTTTGTGTCAGATGATAGCCTGGATAGATACAAGAAGAGTAACCCACTGAAGACCTCCATAACCTATAATTAAATATTGCACTTTGCTGTTTGGTTGATTTTTTTCCTTCCTTCTCTCTTTCCTTACCTTCCTTGCCTTTCAAATTGCCTTTTTTTTTCCCCAGGAGCAAAAAATTTCCTTTAAAATATATCTTTTTGGCCTTAGATAAAACATGACCAAATGCAGATGAGCACTTAACTTATTCCAGGTCAAGAAAAAGGAGACATGTACATTCTTATCCGTCTGTACTGAATTGCTCAGGAGGAACCTTCTGTGTTTGTCTGTGCCCATTCTCCATAATGCTGTCACTAGGCACCACTGGAAAGAGCCTTGCTCTGTCCTCCTTGCACCCTCCCTACAGGTGTTTATATACACTGGTGAGATGCCAAACTGCGATCCCTCCCATAGGAGGCAGTTCTGCATGAACTTCTCCGACAGCTATCCATTCCACAGGCAGCTGTTCTCTGCAACATAGGTCACACAGTTCCATAAAGCACAGTCCTTCAGGCACAGACTGCTCCAGTGAAGGTCCCTCATGGGGTCACAAGTTCTGCCAGGAAACCTGTTCCAGGATGAAATCCTCTCTCCATGGGTCTGCAGCTCCTTGCCAGGAGCCTGCTCTGGCACAGTTTTCCCACAGGTTGACAGCTCTATCTCAGGCATCCCCCTGCTCTGGCCTGGCTCCTCCAGGGGCTGCAGGGGCACAGGGGCTTCACCACGGGCTGTGGGGGAATCTCGGCTCCGGCACCTCGAGCAGCTCCTCCTTCTCCACTGCGCCGGGGGTCTGCAAAGCTGTTCCTCTCACGTGCTCTCACCCCTCTCTTCTCTGGCTGCAATCACATCTGCACAATAACTTCCTATTTTCTTTTTCTTAAATATGTTATCACGGAATATTACCACCATTTCTGATGGGTTTGGCCTAAACCAGCCATCGATCCATCCTGGAGCCAGCTGGCAGTGGCTCTGCCAGACATGAGGGAAGCTTCCAGCATCATCTCAGGGAAGCCATCGCTGTATCCCCCCCACTACCAAAACCTAACCATGCAAACCCAATACACCCCCACTGACCTTTTAGCAGAGGAACTTGTCCTGCCTGCTTTGCACAATCCTTCAAGGAGAGGCTGGTGACAGCCATACCCATTGCCTCTACCAGCCCTCTGCTGCTTCAGGTCCCTGAGAACTGCCTGTGTCCCTTCAGTGGCAGCACAGGAATCAAGAAAGAGCCTTCAATAACCCAGGAAAATCCTCAACAAAGAACTTCCACTCTTAATTGCCAGCTTGCATCTCTATTAAGGTTCTGCCTTTGTTTTTAAAATATCAGTTATGATTAAAGCCCGGCATTTACTAAAAAAGGAAAGCATAGCTTCATGGAGTCCACAGCTGCACTAAAAATTCTCCAGTCAATGTCTTGGAGATTAGTAATTATTTTTCACGACAAGCCTGATGTTGATGATACTGCCCTTGTTCTTGATTCTCATGTGCAGTCCTTGACCTAAGATGGATTTCCCCAAGAATGGCTGGAAATAAATTTGAAAATATGTTTTTGAGATATAGTAGTTTGAAGGGAAATATGTTTTTCATTTGGGAGAAAGTCTAATATTTTTTAAGTTTGGATTTTTTCCTTTTTCTTGTTGTTGTTGTTGTTGTTGTTGTTTTTGGTTTTGTTTTTGAAGGGCTTAGTTTTCAACTCTGTTTCACATTAGTTGTTCATAAAAATAACACTCAGAATAACTAAAATTCTGAAACTCATCACTACTGCTGCTGGAGACTGTTCTCTAAGTACACATTTTTGCAAATGATGCAAACTCTGTAATGTGATTACAGAGTTTTCATAAGGACAGAACATTAGTTAGACATGCTCTGTATGAATGATTGAGGGGGGCCAAAGGAGGAAATCTAACATCATTAACATAGATAATTTAACTTCAATCTTTCCTACTGCTTGTCAAATATTATTCCATAGTTCTGAGTCTGTTCCTTTGCATTTCTGCCCTAAACTTTCTTATAAAGGTGTTTTGGGGTTTTTTTTAAGGTGGAATTTCCCCTCAGCTGTGTAAGTTCCTTTGTAGTGGTAATCAATAAACTGTGAGCACTCATCAGAAATCAGGTTTGTTTCTAGAACAACCCTATAAAACGGTAAAGCACACTTGTGGGTTAAAAAGGCAACACCGAGAGGACAATCATCAACAAAACTCTTTAATAGTGCCAGATACAAACCAAGAAACCTTCCACTAAAAGCCACTTAAAATGCATTACTAACAGCAAGCAACCATTGCCATCTGCAGAGGTGAGTACACTCTGGATTGTAACATGCAGCTGCCCAGTCCTCCATCTGCACATGCTTTAAATACTCCAGTTGCAGATGTTCAAGATTGGGAATTTCTAGTTTTAAGAATAACTAACCACTTAGTTATTATTTATATATAATATATAGTTATTATAATTTCCCTGGATTAAAAACAAAAAAAAAATTTATCATTAAAAACAAGGCAGTAGATTGAAGGAAGCAGACACAACAGTACGTTTATGGCTGTGTTATAACCTAAGAACAAAGGAGACATTGCAGCCTTTTGGTCTCAGATCAAAATCCATTGAACCCAAACAAAACTGAGAAAGTTGGGACAACAATGCCCATGCAAGAAAAGCATGTCTGACATTCTACATGGAATATCCAGCAGGCACCAGGTTAGGTAACTACGTCTTCAGCAAAGAGCTGGATTTTCATCTATCAGCATAACTGAACTAATCTGCTAAATCTAGGAAGGAGTCTGTAATACGGAACTCTTTTAAATTTCATTAATTCTTTTTAAATGCACAATTTCTTTTTTATGACATGCTGGAATTGCTGAGTCCCAGGCTTCAGCAAAATGGTAAAATACAAAGTGTTCTGTGAACACACACACACACACATACATGTCTTTAAGAAAGAAGCTCTGTTCACCAATTTAAAAGGGACCTTTTAATTTTTTCTTCCAACTTTAAATCTTTTACTGCCTGTTCTTTGGCTACTGTTATGAGAAATACCAAAAAAAAAAAGAGATAATTATTTATTGGATGAAGGATAATGGACTGAAGCTTAGTCTCTTCCAAATGAATGGGTGATGTGTTGTTGATGAACAGACTCACGATCTTTTTCAGATATACCCTGGAGGCAGAAAGAGGAAAAGTAAATGATAATACAGTTTGTAAAAGATACCATAGTGCAATGCTTTGAAAAAAACTGAAAAAAGGAGAATTTTGAGGCAATCAGATTCTGACCACCTCTTTCCGTAGTAAGGAATTTATAAGTCATTTTGGTTAAAGATTTGAGGTTTTTTTGGTTTTAAGCCTATGAAGCCAGCCAACAAATTGCAATTAATTCCATACCCATCACTTCCACAACTTCACATTTTCTTTGTATATGTCCTGAAACACTCTAAAGGAAACGTTACAGCCTACTATCATCCAGGATTAAGGGTTCCCTGAGCTGAGGCAATTTAACTTTTTCCCTAGATACAGTTAGGTATATTGACTGACTTTTTTCCCTTTATCTATACCCCAAACAGAAATATTTATCTTCCTGTCTGAGCCAAACTCTGTCCCTTTTACGATTACTTTCAAGAACCCTGCTCGGTCCAGGTCTGGATGCAGAAATTTAAGGGATACTTGTTTTCTAATACAATCACAGTTGTTATTGTAATACAGTGTGCCCAGATCATCAACACTTTCATTATGATTGGCAATGTGAGCCTGAGTGGCTTTGTACTCAATCTAGAATGAATTTTCCTTGATTGAATTGATTTACTTACATTGTGGTGAAAAAAAAATCATCAAAATCCAGACATTTGAAAATAAGCTGACAGAACTGATTTAAATCAAACTGCTATCTTCTACTCCTGTTTTTCCAGATCTGGTGAACTAGCAACAATTGATCCTCTTGTCCTGCATCCCAGAGAAACTATATTTAACCTTAAACTCTGCTTTGTAGCCAATCTTAGGGTGACTTAAACACATGAAGTGTCGACTAAGCTAATGTTGCAGCTTCTCACTAAATTGCTGAGAATAATTGAATGCATGGCCCATAATAGAAAAACTGTAGTGTGCATTTTTAATTAAAAAATTCTCATGAATTTAAATTAAGCATACTGCATTTAGTTAATCGACTTGAATTTAAAGGCTTGTCTCTTGAACCATTTCTTGGAACAGCAATTAACACATCTGTGTAGTCACAAGTGCCAGCAAATAAATGCTGCTTCAGGAGTGAGGGTTTAGGAGTTGCACTTACACTCATGTCTCTTAAACAATCTAAGCATGGCAGCATTGCAAGTATATATACATATATATACATATTTGTGTGTGTGTGTGTGTGTGCGTGTGTGTATTTACACACACGCACACATATAAATAAATCAGATTGGCATTCACAAAATCTGTCAAAGTATTTGGGAGATGTCACATGTTGGTTTGAGCAAAGTACACACATGCTACCTACTTTGGGTGTAATTTGGTTGGTAGTTATCAACAACAAACCCTTTGATCGGTATTTTAATTTTTCTTCTGAAGTTTGATAATGTCTAAGACTTTCTTCCTTGTCTGTTCTCCAGCTCTCTCTCTCCAGGGAGCACATGCCAATTCTTTATCCCAGCTGGCAGAACTACCATTCTCCAGTCACTCTTAGTCAGAATTAAATGTTTTCCCACTGTTTTCCACACCATAGTACCTGAGTTTGCAAGGAGTCTAGCCCCTATAGTAATTTTTCTCCCAAGTTGCTGAATCTTTCTGTCTTGTTAAAGTAATTTATCATTACTTCCTTACAAGAAAATTAGGCATTGCTCCATGCTCCAGCAAACTTCAGTTAAGGGTATCTCTCTAACACTCAGGCACTGGAGTGGCAATATCATACAACAAAGCCAGCCATGTTTTTGAGACTGACCACCGTTTATGGTCTTTAGGGAACTCAGGAGATTCCCTGTTGCCTACGTGCAGATACTGCTTTAAGTATTTTGGCAATCAGGCAGCACAACTTGAAGGACTTATTTAAGTTTATAGAAAAATACAAGGTAAAGGTCAAGCCAAGTCCTAAACATTTAGTTATTCAATTGTTTGTTAATATGCAAAGTTTCTTCAAAATCTAATCTACTGGGCATAAATAGGACTTTTGATCTACCAGTGTTTAGTGTTTTGGCACAAATATTTGTATTACTGGACATGATAACAAATACATCAGTGTCCCAGAAGTAACATAGATATTCTCTGAAAAGCTAAGTTAGACTGATCAGCAGGTTCTAGGTTTAGTTACATGATTCACTAATTCAGATAATTGTCCATTCCTGCATTTTGGACTCTACAAAAGGAACCCTAACTTCCTGTAAACCACTGGGAACACCGATTAGAGGATCATTATTCTCTTTTACTCCAGTGTAAGAATTGGGAGATAATCAATTGACTTGTCAGGGAGGTGATACAAAATAAGACATGACCTTTTTTTCCTTATAGTAAAAATAAACGAAATTTTTAGGAGCCATTGATCAATGGACCACAACTGAATTAGGATCCAGGAAGAGCACATGCAGGGTAAGAGCATCCAGCAATCAGGCCAATATAGCCAATCTTTTCTGCTTCTTGTTTTGCAAGTCCAAAGAAGGACTTTACCGGAATTCTTAGGTGCCTACTGGTACTGTAGCTGCTGTTTTCCAAGTGCACAACTGCAAAGCTGGGAATCATGAACTGGTGTTGACTGGAGAAAAATAAAGACAGTACCAGTATCTTTTCAGTCCCTTCAATAGCAGCTCTTTGAGCAATTTACTGTTGCTCCTGGAGCTCTGCTCACTTCACTGTGTCTCAGGTCTGAAATTTACTGAATTTTTACAACTTTTTTCTCTCTAAAGACCCTGAATCATACTGCTTTTTCTTCCATAATACTCTTAAATTATTTTTTCTGTCTGATCTAAGGGAAAAACTCACTTTATTTCAGTCCATAACAAAATTACCCTGAATTTTAGTGGATATAGAATTTCACTTTAGTTTGTACATCCTTAACCTTTGCACCTTAAGGGTACTTAACTCTACCCATGTAGGTAGCTTCACTGCACTCAAGGAGACTAATCTAACTGTGCAGGCCTTGCCATAAGTCTTTGCTATATTATTTAAGTGCTCTGCATATTTTAAATCACATCTTCCTGTCAAGTGTCCAATGTCAGTCATCATTGCAGAGGAAGTACAACAGGTTAAACCAATAATCCATTATGGAAGTGTGAAGAACTTCAGGTTGTTAAATGTGAACCTGCTCATATGGCAGCTGATGTGTGGTCCTTCCATCCAAGCTGTCCTCTGATGGAGCACCAGTAAAAAATCCTGAACATTCGGTTTATTTAATGACAAGCTAATCTTATTTGGAAATTTTCCAGACAACTTGGTTTCCTCAGTTATTTATGCATAGCTCATTTTTTTTAGTAATAAAAATAAATGAAAACAAAACTCTCATAAATTTTGAGGTAATGCATGAAAAAGTAACCCACTGAATCCAGCTCCCAGAAAACTAAGCTGAAAATACAACCCACAGTTTGTGTTTTCTTAAGAAGTCAGCTACTGGACAGTCTTCCCTTCTAACTTCCCTCTTGTTGCCACAGAAAACATCACACATAATTTCACATACCTAATTCATAATCCACATTGCCCCATTTATGGTTTTTAAAATCTCTTGAAGTTTTTTAATGCACTTTCTTCCCTGAATTTACTTATTGAGGAATGGAACTTAAGAATAGGAATAGCAGAACTGACTGAAGAATTTGAAAAAAAGGAAAGCTATCAATATATTTCTATCTTCATGTCAACATGGCAAGATTCTTTGTGGTGCTTTTAAGATTTAGCCACGAAAGCAATGGAGCGATGCAGATATCATTAATGGAAACTGTATATTCACAAAAGCCACAAGCAAATGTAACTGATTTTGGGGGTTTGGATGAGTTTACAATGAGTTGTGTGCATGACCTGGCTTCAGTTGCCAAGCTATCACCTTCACTCAGCACCTTGTGCACCTTCTAACCACCTTCCTTCTTCAGGTGCTCCAGGAAATCCAAAACCAATTCATCACAGGACCAGACAGATCTCAACCACTTCTAGCAGGTTTGAGTCTGATGGATTTCCAGACCAGAGTCTTGTCAGTTTTGTGTGTTGTGCCCAGCGTTGGAATTGGATGGCCGGAAGGACAGAGGTGAGAAGATGATCAGGAATTGTGGCCCACAGTTTAGGTTACAGTTTCTCTGGTTCCTGTCAGAATTGGAAAGTACAACTTCAGGGTGATTTTCTGGTGACTGTTTAAATGTATTCATTGCAAGCTATGGAGTTTCTCAGCTGCTTTATAACAGTCAATCTTCGTTCTGCTGCTTTTACCTTTTCTTCAGCCACAATGGCCTGCTCTGCTCTGTCCACTTTGCAGGCCCATTTTAGGCTATTTTTATAACAATACTTTGTAGGTCAGGGCTCTATCCATTTTAGGGATTATAAATCAAAACAAAGATAGAAAAAAAGAGAAAAGGAATCAAAGGGAATTGTCACAGATGAGAGGTAGTAAAAGGAATAAACTTGTTCTCCCTGCCTGTAATTGACTGCTGAACAAAGTCAGACTCGTTTTGGTAACCACAGGGTGTAACAACCAGGCTTGAGGTTAAACCGATTTTTCTGAGGACAGCAGGACAATCTACCTGAGTGTCACATTTGTAATAATGAATTTTAGAGGAGTCATTAAAGACTAAAAGAGCATTGTAATGTTGGTACTGGACTCCCAGCCAGGCTAAAGGCCAGAACTGCAGGTGCAAAAAGATTTCCTCTACATCACAACACAGAATTTTAAAAAGGGCAATACTTTGCCCTAATAGGCTGCTCACCTACTGGGTGTTTCTCAGCCTCCTAATGCTCTTGCCACTTTGACAAAGACCTAATTAAAAAAATTAGTTCTTAACTAATAATTTCAGTAAAGTCTTTTTTCAAAGATAACTTTAGTTCAATATTAGTTTGCTTGAATTAGTTTTTAACCTCTCTCGGTTTCTATCTCATTGTCTGGGGTCCATCTTAGGCTTCTGTATTCCTAAATTTGGAAGTGTAATTGCAGTTCCAAAACCCTTCCTGTCTCACAGTGGGGCCAAATTGCCTCCTTCTGTTCTCCCATGCAAGCTCTTGCCCTCTGATTCCTCTTAACAGCTAAACCTTTGCTTCCAGTTTCTATCAGAGCTGCTGACAAAAGCTGGCTAAGGAAAAGGAAATGGCAGACACTACAGCCAAACTAGAGAGTGCAGACTCAGAGCAGATCCTAGTAACATGGCTTGTCACAGGTATAATTTTTCACAGAGTCAAGTACACACAGCACAGCAAACCAGGCTGCTTACGTGGGCTAAAAAACAGGTCATGGAAAAGAAAATGAGGCTAAAAGCGTTCAAAAGGACATTTTCACCCATCCACAACCATTCTTGGTGGTCCCCTAAGCAATTTTAGGATGTGGGTAGGTTCTCAGATGGGGTGCAGAGGATGGACTACAGATAGCACACTGCAGACAGACTGTGGAAGCTGGGCACATGTGGTGGTGAAGTGGCAGGGGACAGAGAAAGACACGACAGCTCTAGCTGGGAGCTTATATCTCTCTTCACAACTTCTCAGGAAATGATCTGAAAAAGGTCCACGTGAACAGAAATTACAACTTAAATTAGGATCTAGGTAATGAGAAATTTTAAGTTTGGTTGTATTAGAAATTTTGTATTACAGTACTTACTGATTGTAATAAATTTTCTGCTGTAAGATTCATAATACAGAATATTATCTTTATTGCGCTAAGAAATAAAAACCTTCAATTGCAACTATGATTTAAAGCAACCATTATTCTGCCAAGGATCCCTAAAAGAATCTGTTCACCCCCTCCTCCATGTTGGAGGACAGCATTGACCACTTCAGCATCTTGGGGGCTTCACCAGCACAAGCTTCCCACCCTTCACAGTTAGGTCTTTGGTGTGTAGCTTTATTCCACAGTGCCAAATCTCTACAAGTGGTGAATCCCTGACATTTCACTAGCTAGGACATATATTCTACAGGTGAGAAGATGCACCAAAGCCGAAGAGAATCCCCTGCTCATACCTGAGCATCTGCCATGAGGGCCTCCTACCTGCACTATATTTGCTATTCAGAAAAAAATCCCTGAACAATCAAATCACGCTCTAAAGATAAAGTTTAAAACTTCAAGCTCTGATGTGTTTCAGTCTTAACAGCTAATGGGTGAAATCTGTGGATGAGGTAGGCAGCTGAACAGACATGAGCAGTAGTAACTGTATTTCTGAGGCAGATGATCTGATCCTAATGTACTAAACTTAGAATTATTATCACAGCTTACCAGGGGTTTAAATGTCAGGGGCTGCTTATGTCCCATATTTCTCCCTTCCAGCTGCTGAATTTTCCTTATGCTGGCAGGCCTGCAAACCATTTCCAGAGATGTAGTAGCTGTTCAGCAAGGTGCAGAGACATGCTAGCTGACACTCAACAAATGGAAATCCTATGCGGACCACAGAGTAACGCAGTTTCATGGGAAGTTAAATACTGGTGGGTTTGAAAAACAAGGTTAGTTGCTTATAACCCTGGCCTGGTAGAGAAGGCTTAATCTTCTATTAGCCTGCATCGTGAATGATTTCATAACATTTTAATCACTCTTCCTCAGGACATTAAGGAAGATACATTCACAAACTGCAGGGTAACAGGGAATCTGCTTCTTACCATAAGTTTCTCTGGTTTTTTGGCTGTATATCTCTGTGCAGCATTCGAGAGAAAGACCCTGTGGAGCAGCGCACCGCCCCTGTGTCCCTCCATCCATCCGCCGTCCCTTCACCGCCCCGTTTCCCCGGTGCCTGCACAGCGGGAGCCTTCGCGGAGTCTTTGTGTCGCGCCGTCGCACACCGCTCGTCTGCCCCTGTTCCCTGTCCCCCGTTCCTGCGCGCTGCGCTGGGGAGCGCTGGGCACGCTGTGCCTTGGGAGCGACTCCGCGCTGCATCCGCATCCTGCCCCGCGCCGCCGCCCGCACCGCCGCCCTCCGTCCCCGTGGGATCGCGCTGCCCGCCCATGTCACGGCGCTTCTCGTCCTCCCCGCCCACTATCTTCTCCCCTCCCAGACAGGCACGGCCGAGGCGAAGCGGCGGGCGAGCGGCGGGCTGGTGGCTGCCTCCGACTCCCTCCCCTTCTCCTCAGATGCCCTTTGCAGGGTTATTATTACAGTTCGTGGCTGCGCTCTGCCCCTCCCCCCCCCCNGCGCTGCCCTGTAGCTCCCAGACAGCGGGGGGAACGAGAGGCTGCGGATTATTGCAGACTAAGCAGTCTGGCGCTGCAGCATCGTGCGGGGGGAGGCGGGCAGGTTGGGGGAGTGTGCGTGCGTGCGTGCGTGCGTGTGTGTGTGTGTGTGTGTGTGTGTAAAGGGGGGATGGAGCTGGCAGCTGGCCAGCTACCATCAGAATTAGCTCATTGTTCGGTATAACCAGCGCTGGCAAGCAAAACCCAGCCCGAAAGAGGGAACGGGGGGAGAGAGAAGGGGGGGAGAGAGAGAGAGAGAGACTTTCCCCCCAGCCACCCCCCCCCCTTTTTTTTCTTCCTTTTTTTTTTTTTCTTTCTCCGAGGCTGCACTTTGGAAGAGGTGCAGTCATTCTTACCCACACCCCCTACCCTCTCTCCACTCCCCCAACTATAAATTCCCTTCTGTAGCATGCTGCCCTTTTGTAATCCACATTTGTGTTTCAGATCATGTAGAAAGGACAGAAAGTGAGCAGGGAGCGGGGGCTTTTGTCTGTAAGTATATGCAATTCCAATCCACAGAATTTTATTTTTTTTATGAATCCCCTGTCTCTCTCTCCCTCTCTCTTCCTCCCTCTCCCCCGTTTCAGCTTTCTTCTCTCTGTGCTTATCTGTTTCTTTTCATTTCTTTTTGATTTCTTTTTGTCCTTAGCAGGACTTTGCTGCAGCTTGGCTTTCCTCTCTCGGTGCACATTTCCAAATAGGCTTTTTTAAGGAAAATGAGAAAACGTGCAGTATATGTATCTAACTCTTTGTCTTTGTGCTTTAAGGCTGGATTTCTTGGCTGAGGATTTTTCTGCACACATGCAAAGGGAGATGAGAAGTGATTTTCTAAAATGTTTTCCTTTTTCTGGGTTTTGCACTCTGCAAACACCAAAATGCATTTTTAAACATAATGCACTTGGCTTTGTTAGCATGCATGCAAGGCTCTAGGATAGGTTTATCATCTCCTTTCTTCTCCCTTGTAAAACGAATCTCCCTCTTCTCCGCCCTGACACTGGATTCCTCTCAGGCTGCTGGGGTTTATTTTTAGAAAGCAGTCATTCTTGCAACAGCCTTCTGCATTTTTGCATGTGCAGCAGTTGAATTTTGGATGGTTCTCTTGAGGGGAAAAAAAAAAAAAACCAAAACCAAAAAACCCCCCAAACCAAAACAAACTATATTTTGCTGAACATGTAGCGATGTGCTGGTTTTTTCAAACGTTTATGTGTACGTTTATAGATATATGAGTTTGCAGTGTTAACTCCAATATGTATGTGTGTATTTGTGTAAACATATGACTCATACTTAATTATGTTTCATACAGACATGCTATAGGTAAGAAATATGTAATCGATAGGAGAGAACTTTAGTTTTTGTCGCTATAAGAAAGCTAATAAAGGAAGTATGCTACAAATTCAGTCCATTAAGAGAGTGATAATTTAAGGTAAATGAGGTAGGACCTAGTCTCTTTTTTCCTCTCCCTGTTTAAAACGGGGGGGGGGGGGGGGGGNGGGGGGGGGGGGGGGGGTGTGGAATAGAGTGAGGGAGAAAACTGGAGGTTATGTAATGCAGTGCCATTTCCAAAAATACCTACTCTCTGGGCCGTTACATTGTGTTATACTTGTTCCTTGATTGCAAAAACCCACACTTAGTAGTATGCCTGGGAACAATGGACCACAAATTACAGTAAACAGAGAGTGACAGTTTTTTGTCCTCTTCACTGATTTTTACCTGTGTTAACCATTATGATATACCCAGTGCTAAGAGTAGCATAGGGTTTTGCAAATCCATCTACCAGGGATTCTTTTGTCCTATATTTAAGCCTACAGACCACTGAAGTGCAGAGATGCATGATATCATATGTGTGGTTAGAATAATTTGGATGACTTTAATCTTAACAGCTGAAGCTTATACTAGGTTCACCACTGTTATGCTGGCAAAAAAATGCCTTTTAAATATTGCAAGTCAGAATTATTTTTTTTTTCATTTTTAATTTTTTAAAAATTGTTTTCAGATTTTTCTTCTTGTGCTACTTGAGAGAAACTGCAATCCCAAGACTTAACAGAACATAAAAATGGTAAGAATTAGTTGCTTTAGTAGAGTATCAATAATTTTTTGTGTCAATACAAACCTTATTTCCTCTTCTCAATACTCATTTATAAATAGGACCTTTATATGACATACTTTTTGAGGCTATGAGGATTTGCCGTACAATAACTGATGTACTTTGAAAAGCTCCTTATGTTGAATCTTTTATTTCCTTGCATTTTTTGAATAAAAATCTGAAATCCCTCTCTGTGCAGAAAGGCTTATTTAATTGAAACAAATTTAAGTTATTGTGAAAAGTACACATCATAACACAGGCAGCAATAAATGCAGACAAAACAATATCCAGTAATGCCAACACTGACACCTTTCTCCCAAAAAGAAGAAATAGGTCATTGCACTTTGTAAGTGAAACAGATCTAATGTTAGTCTTTCAGGGAAGTTCATAAGGTGCAAACTAAATTTTCTTATTAGGTTAACCTCCTGAACACACTACCATTCTTTGTGACGCAGGTCTGTTCTAGAAAAAGTGTCTAGGCCTCAAACCTGACTGAATTTACAGGCATTTGTTTGGAATGCGTCTAAGGAACAATAACCTGTTTCCTTCAGTGCTAATTGTGTTTGTATTTTTACTGATTAAACCCCAACTCTTGATTTTAAGGATATGCATGTAAATGCGGTACTCTCTGAGAAGGACTGTATCAGAATCAGTAGGACAAAGGTAACAGGTTTTTTTTAGAAAAAGTGCTCAAAGTAGGCAGATTTAGTTTAGAAAGTTGGTTATCCTAAAGCATTCTTGGTTGAGGATGCAGCTATCACTGAAGCATATCTAAATACATGTACTGGCAAAAATGTGATTTATTTTGGGTGCTACATGATAAAATCATGATCAAACTTCTGTTAATTAGTACTGAGCAATGCTTTAAGTAGCATTGCATAGGGTGTACAGAAGCATAGAATATTTTCCCCAGTGTGAGGTTCTGCAGGACATACTCATATGAAGATTGGTTAAGTTAATTGCATAAATATTATCCCTGTCTGGTTCTTTGGGGTTGTTTTGATATGGGGGAGGAGGGATGATCAAGGAATGATTAAAATAAGAAAAAACATACCCTGTTATAAAGGCTTTGTTTTTGTTTTTGGCTCCTTGTTTTATACCATTCCTATCTGCAAAAATAAACTTGCAAATTCTGGAGTTTTAGTCTATTATGAAACCTACTTTCATCAAAGTGCTTTGCTCATCTCTATATAAATGAATAGATGGGGGTGGGGAATTAAAAGGGAAATGATTCACTTAAACTGTGAATAGAAATCATGTTAAAATACATGTTGTTCACACAACTGTGGAATATTGGATAAGGCAACTGTTTTCCTACCAACGCCAAGGTGACAATCAGCCCACATTTTACATGTTATGCAGGCTGCTATGTGCAATATATGCCTATCTATGGAACAAAAGATTATTTTAACTTTAGTTAAGCATAAAATAGCCACTGATTTCTACCAGCAAATGATTCTATAAATCTAGCAAGGGACCTGTAATAGTCAGTGAAATCAGTTTTGTAAAGCCAGTCTCTGGGCCAAAACATAAAATACAACTTAAAGCTATCCAAATGCAAAAAGTAAGTGTTGTTACTTTATTGCATAAAGTGTTGTCTAATCCCGTCATTTGCTTTGCAGTGTAACATAAATACAAACCTCTTTTAGCTGTTTTTTAAAGTTCCACTTTTTTTTGTGATCAGAATTAAACTGTATTATTAGGTTTTACCCCAGCTTGCAAGGTTGTTTAAGATGTGATACTTGGCAGAATCTCTTCTCTTACTACCACCCTTTTTTCCCTTTTCTTTCACTCCTGGCACACTAACACTGAATGCAGTTCTAAGTCAGACCAGTGACACACTTTTCTTGCAGTAGTGGACACACTTGCCTTTGGCATATTTCTTTTTGTATTAACTGCAAGTATCTCTCTAACCATTCTAATTTGCAGGAAATACTCTTCTTTGCATGTCAACACTTTCTACATGCTGAAATACGTGACAATAAAAGCGCTTACTTTGTTTTTAATATCACAGTATATGCAAAGGCTCTACCCTGCTCTCACTCTCAGTGCAAATTTAGCTATTGTGTTTCACTAGACTGAGATAGACCTTAAAAATGGTGGAAAGTAGCCTTCCTATTCCTTTGCCAGTCTGAAAGTTCATTAATTATTTAGCTAGGCTTACAATAAAATTTGAAGTGACTAGAATAAACTTATTAAGTGAGAACAAATAAATTCTTGGTTCAGCTTCCCTTTCTTACCCTCTTACTGTCTTAAATTTTTTTTCCTCATAAAATATTTCTTAAACATTTTAAACAGTAAAAGCAAGTTACTTACCACATTAGTTTTCCATGCTGCTTCTCATTTTCCTGGACTTGGTATTAGAATTACGTGGTTAATTAATTAATCTTTCTTGCATGTGTTTAATAATAATATACTCAATTTTAAGAGAAACAGAAAAGCAGAAGAGTGCACTTTTTATTATTCTTTTAATTTTAACTCATGGACATTTTGAGCCATCTTACACAAGAACATTTGCCACTTGAGGATCTGTCCTTAGTTCTGCATAATGTATTTCCTTAAGTGTCTACTTGAAGGAGGAAAGAGCCTTTTATATTTATGTGCAATGCTCTTTTAATTTGAAATGCTAGAACTTCTGTATACTACCTTCATGGCAAGTGCTGAGTGTCATGAAATATAAAATAAAATTTTAGTGCTAACCAGGGGATAAAAATGTTCTAACTAAAAAAGAAATTAAAAAAGGAGTTGGTTTTAAATTTTTTTCTGCCCCATCCAATCCTTGAAACTGGTCCAATCAATTACATAAAAGAACTTGTTAGGAAAGTGGGAGTAAGGAAGTCTTAATTCCAGTTTTCTGCGACGATAAAGAAGGCTCCTACCAAAACCAGGAAAGGGTTGGGTTTTATGTTGTTTGTTTTGTTATGGTAAATATTAGTTTCTAAAGAAAGAAAAATTTTAGACAGTTAGAGAAGACATCTGCTTATTTGCTTCCAAAACACTCAGGTGTGTCCTTTTCTCCTTTTGTGGATTTTAGGCTAAGTTCTGAGAGCTCACAGTGCAGGTGCTTGAGGAATTTAACAACGATAATAAATGTGTATATCAGTAGACAGATCGTTAATAATTTAATTTTGACTTTTCTGAAAGTACACAAAAAATAATCTAGAGCAAATCATTAATTTGCTCCTGGCTTTCCACAATGAGATGGCTTTCTTGTCAGCCTTTCTTACTGGTGTGGAATCTCTAGGCTGCCTGTTGTGCCGTATAGCTGTGTCATCCCAGAGCAAAAGGGCTCTGGAAGTAGGTCATTTGGGCTGAATGCTTCCTGTAGTGCATCCTTACCTGAACTGCATCAGTTCTGAGGTTATTCTGTTGTATTCAGTCATTTACATTCCATACATTTTATAGTCTTGCTTGGGGAAAAACAGAAATAGGGGATGATTACGTTTAGGGGCAAAAACAGTTTGGAGAAAAGCCCTTCTTTGTTAAGTCAGAGGGAAAGAAATGATAGCTTGCATTTGGTTCAAGAGAAAAAAATCACCATCCCATTTAGTTTTTGTTGGTGTGGGCATTTCTTTTCTAGTTTGTAGAGAAATTTATAATATAATTTACATTAAGTGAAGATATTTAAAAGCAAATTTTATGTTTAAGATTTCATCCCAGTTTAGCCATTACTAACCTTTTTCCAGGGAGTTACATGCAGGTGTCTTTACACATCCTGTAATTTTCTGTGCTCCTGGACTGGAACAGCTCTTCATAATTTTAGGGTTACTTGTGGAGAATGGAGCCTAGAATTGGTCTGGCAGAGGCAGGCATTATTTGGAACTTTTTATATGCTCTGAGGAAAAAAAAAAAAAGGCAAGGTACTGAAATGAGACACTATGTCCAGCCTATTACTAGACACAGACTGGACATAGGTCTTGGTCTGGCATGAGAAAACTCATACCTGGTTGATTATACCAAGCCTGATACTAGAACTGGAACTGGAGTCTCCTTTATGGTAAGTCAGAGCCACACAGAACCTGCAGGACTGTCAGATTTTCTTCTGTTTGTGTGTACCATGGGCAGAATTTGATCAAAAGAAGTAATTCTGAGGGATGAAAGCTAAGCACTTTTGGCCACCTGAATGTGTATACTGTGCTTTTTTGTTATGCTTATGTAATGTGCATATTCTAGATTGTGTGTAGTTTGTGCGGTGCTGCTTGATTGCTGAAAACTCAGGGAGAATTAAAGCCTTTTCAGCTTACAAAGTTTATAAGCAGAAATACACACTAGTTTTTGCAATACTTCTGTCAAGCCACCTGTTCAGCTGAACAGAAAACAAACCTTTACTTGATTATGAGTAGAAAGACAAGGCTTAAAAAAGAAGTAATTTTTGCTCAAACGTATAGATACTGTGGATATTTCAGTGGTACAGCTCATATGCACATGAAAAGACAAAAGCTTTTTATATACTTGTTTCTACTCAGTCAGAAATATGCTCTGGATGCTAAAATTTTTTTACTCTGCCTGAGCATATTCTATCCGAACAGAACTGTGTTGACACATGGAATGGAGGTTTATGCAATACTAGGTCCAGGAAAAATCTTTACTAAATTTTTTCTCAAAGGCTGAAATTTTGGAAAATCAGAAATAAGAATATACATCTAATAACACTGTAGAGATGACATT
>VYZQ01065391.1:5151-16536 GCA_013400655.1 Mystacornis crossleyi
AAAGCTTTTATAACCAAGCACAATTACTGCATGGTATGGAATCTCCCTTTAGTAAGTTGGGGTCAGCTGTCCCATCTATGTCCCCTCCCAGCTTTTTGTGCATCTCCAGATGACTCACTGATGGGACAGTGTGAGAAGCAGGATGAGCCATGACGCTGTGCCAGCACCGCTCAGCAGTAGCTGAAACATCTCTGTGTTATCGACACCTTTGGTCACAAATCCAAAATGTAGCAGTGTACCAACTGATGTGAAGAAAGTTAGCTATCCCAGCCAAAATCAGTACAATACCTAGTATTGAACTTACATATGTCTTTCTTAATTCTTCGGAGAAATTTTTGTAAAAGTCTAATAAGTGAAGTGGCTTTCTTGTTTCATGCGGGCAGCTCCAGTGGACAGCAGAGTAGTTTTCTGATACCCCCAAACACTAAAAAACAGGGGTTAACCTAATTTACATTTTGACTATCAAAGAACAGCTTTCTTTTCTGGCACGTTACCTGCTTCCAGATAATGTTCATATGGTTACCTGCTTCCAGATAATGTTCTTATGGCCTATGAGAGTATTTTGAGAGATGTGCTAGTCCCAGTTATATCCCTACCATTGACTTCAGATTCTGTCACTGAATTGGAATAATGCTTGGCAGTAGTGACAGAATATTTAAGTACATAAAGTTATCATATATATCTTGATAGTTGGTTGCTTTGTCCTACTACTTTGTATTCTAGGTTTTATGAGCCAGGAAATTTTAAGAGGGCTTTTAGATTCCAGGACTAATAGTGACGATTACACAGATGTTGATGGGGCACCTTTTTGACCAGTTCAAAAACGAGGCACATCATTTGAGAGTAACTGGGAAAAAAATGTATTTGAGACTTGTCGAGAAACAATGTGTCAAAATGGGCTCCATGTTCTATGAAATCATTACAGTATGAAACCTGATGAGCAACGGATTTGTGAGTTTATGTACAGATGAGTAAGAAAATGCTGTTTGGTAAAAGTCCAATAAACTCTGAAATGTGTCACCAGCATGGGGTGTGTGCTTTGGCAGACTATTGGATCAGACAATGATCTTGTGATCAGTGCAAAAGTATACTTGCTTGACCAAGCATGACATTTGAGGTGTTCTGGTGGAGAGTAGGATTTGTTGCAGAAGCAGTGCGATGCTAAGCTCCGTACAGGATTATCTTTTCCCAGATGCTTTCTGAGAATAACTCTGGACCTGAGGGCTTTATATATGATTACTTGAAGTGAAATCTTGGACACTATAATAAACTAGCTTTTTAATTCCAGGGGTGGTGCCACAGAACATTTCAGAAGCAAAGTAAAATTCTGCTCTCAGAGCTGCTAGTTTTGTGTCTGAAGATTTTGGTTAAGACTGGGAGAGCTCCGCTAGCAGAAAATGCCTTTAAAGTCTAGGAGATGGTTATGCAGAGCAAGAATATCTTTGAAAGAACTGTTACTTTGACAGAGTGACGGAGTTCCTCAGAGGAGTTAATATTTGTCTTCTAGTTCCTTACTTCCAGAAGTTCAGTGTCATTAGTAAAACTTACTAAAATGGTCTTGGAAATACCAGTGATGCCTCTTTGTGCTCCTAAGAGATCTTTATGTGATCATGTTGTCATTATGTAAAGGTAGTGAACTCCAGGCCTCTAATTATTTTTTTTGGGATATTCGCTGAGAATCACTTCCTTCAGAGATGATTTAGGAATTTAAAGAGGGGCAGGGAAAGACAGACACAGAATGTGTACTTTATCACATTTCTTGAAGGCACATGCATTTCCAGGAGAAGAAAGCTGTATACCTCAGATGTTTCGAAAGGGTTTTTCCCTAGTACCTCAGCAGTACTGTCAAACTCCCACTTTGTGAAAATACTCAAAGGGTCAAGTGTTTTTGTAGCAGCACGTTTCTAAGTGCATTACGTCATGTATTTCCATCTCTGTGGAATGAACAAGACTTCACCTCTAAAAAGTAAGGGAAGCTCCCCTGGGGAGGAGACTCTTCTGCCTGCTCAAAGAGGATGCTGTTCCAAAAGATGCATAAGCATCACTTTTCCAGAAGCCACTTGCAGCAAATGCTATTTCATAAGTATTGTGTGTTTCATGGCATAGGTCAGTTGCCAAGTGTCGGAAGGTGGTTTGCTCTTTGGCTGATCACATCTGAAGCTCCTTACCAGTGTAGTCCTGAGAGGGATACTGCTTGCCAGCCAGGTGTAGTGAGAGCCATGCTGAAGGAAAAGGGAAGGTTTACCTTTCATCAGTAATTCTGTGTTCCTCATAATGTTAAAAAAGGGTGATACATGTTTGGGACTGACAGATCCAGCTACTGGTGTGTTTTAGTGTTGCATGTAGTGAAGCATATGAACGTATGGAGCTGGACATACACACTGACTAAAGCTTCTTGAAGAACTGCTACAGGCGAAGCAGCTCCCATGTGAAACGAATGCAAGAAGGACTGATATATTAGTTACATTGTTACCCCAAGGATTTCCTGTAACAGAGTTATACCTGATGTCGCCCTTTTTACAGCATTTTAAACACATTCCAGCTTCCTATGCTTGTAAATAATATAATAATGTCCTTATCTCAGTGAAGCGGGATCAACTAACAGAATTGTTGGCTGTACTACATCTAAGTAGTCTGCTAGAAATACAACTTGAGTAAGCATCAAAACAATTTTGTCTACTTTGGGATTTTCCCACACTGGGAACCTGACGGTTAACCTTTTGGCCACCCAGCATGAAAACAGAATTGTGCTACTTTTATCTACATGGGAGCATATTAAATAAGCCTGAAGTCAAATATAAACGAAGGAAGTTAGGAACAGCATTGCTTTGAAAACCTTTGTATTTTAATAATTTGCACAGATTCTCATTGATGGAAGACAGATTACTTTGCAAGCAAAAATTCAAAGAAAGTTATTCACTTGAAATAAATTAAAGATTAAACTACTGTAGCAAGCATATTTTTGACTGCAAGCAAAATGTACCTTTAGTAGTAAACGTTGGCTTCTTTAGCTAAAATAGACTATCCTTTATCTCAGTTGGAGAAAGCAAGAGAACACTGATTTGACTTGGAACATAGCAAAGTTGTGAGATTTTATGTGATACTGCTGGAGCTTTTTGCCTCACATGCACACACAGAATGTGTATTTTTAACTATTTGTTCTGTAAAACATTTAGCACTTCTTGTGGATATTCTCAGAATCTGGAAATTGGAGTATTATGCTGGGTTTTGATAATGGATTCTTGTAGATTACTTCTGCAGAGCTTTATGAGTTTGTAGGCATCAAATTTTTAATTTCCAGAAATCCTGTGTCTGCCATTTAACCTTATCTCTATGGGAAAACTAGATATTTTGTCACAGATTAAAACTTACTAATTACTGACCTAATTTTACACAAGATTCACACTTGACAAAGAACATTTCTTTTGTGTTTTTTATTAAAAAGCGTAATGAGGTACTGTTTTATCTTCTGCACTTTACTCCCAGCGAATGTGAGCCATATCATTGCCATTTGTTGATATTTTCAGATAGTTCAGAGCCATAACTACTGCAAAATTTTACCTATTTTAATGTCACTGTGGGCTCATGCCCTGTGTTAGGCCTTGCATTGTGTTATGACAATGTAAAGTTACTGCATGGGTTTCACTGGAAGGACATACAGGTTAATTCATGGTATACCAAATTCTGATAGGAAATGTTTCTAGGTAAGACAGGCAGTAAGATGAACATGGAATGTGGGACCAGAGATGGAGATTAGCCCATGCTTCCAGGAACTTCAAGGAGTACATGGAGACCTTTGGTGAGAGTGATGCCTAGGAAATCCTAAGGCATCAAGAAACCAGATTTTCAGGGCATCTTGACCTCTCTCTGTTGATGGACACAGTACATGAAAGATGAACCCAAAGTGGGAATGGGTTTTTAACTCTGAAATTGCTTGATAAAAAGCCTAGATTTTCTTCACTCAAGTTTTTGCTGTGCGTAGAGGGAGAAAATACTGAGGGGTGTCACTCTGAAGAGGTTCTGCAAGGAATGCTTTCTAAGTTAATTGACTTTAAAATGTCGATTGTCCGTAACAAAAACCTTCATCTAAAGGACTGCTGCTTTGTGACACATGTGGTGGTATTATTAAATCAAGTATGGCTTTAGGTGGCCCTCTTTAAATGCAATACTTGCAGAAAAGAGTTTTTAGTAAAACACATTGAAACACTTTAATGAGAAAGCATTATCATCATATTTTCATTTGCATAATAAATTTGAAACTTCTGAGGCCTTTCCCAGATATTTTAGGCTATTGTAATCTGTTCGTAGCATAGATTGACAAGACAGCACACACAATTGAAGAATGATACTCTCCTTTCATAAGAAGTACCCTGCCAAATTACTACTTGGTCTTCAATTTAATTTTTACTTAGCTTGTTTCAATAAAATATGTTTCCCTCTGTTTCCTTTGCCCGATTGTGGTGTGTGTTTAAGTGTTGAATCTAATCCATTTTAGAAAGGGTTTTGAAGTGTCCTCCATGGGAGAGTTAGGTATATGTATATGCAATTCTGTATAAGGAAAAAGCGGGAAAACAGGCCAAGATTATTTTTACTCCTCAGCTGATTTAAACACCCAAAAAAGTGCTGTGTTCTCTCTGCAGTCCTTCTGCAAGAGTATGGCACAGGAGGGTGGGGTGAAATATGGAGCAACAAGGTACCAGAGTTTGAGGGAAGAAGTGCAGATGGATGATAATCATAAGTTGTTTGATTATAACTGTTAATACTTAAAATGTTTTGAGAATAGGGAAAAGATAATATATTGTTTGTGAGTTCTTATAAGCTTCAATCTTGCATCTTTTTATTTACTTCTTGAATTGTGAAGTTGGAAAGATGGAAAGTTTATCTACCAGCTAGATTCTTGGTTTCAGCTGTGGACTTTCTTCCCCTATATTTCTACTAACAAAGCAGGTCAGTGTATGTGTGCAGGTAAACCAGAGATAAGCAGCTATGCCTAAAATTAAGGTTTTACTGCTCTTGGGAGATTTGTGACTTTCTGTGTGAAGGAAATGCACATGCCTGTTTTTTAAAAGACAAGACCTGTAACGTGATATAAGATTATAGTAATTAGTAGGCATGATCGCCAAGAGGATTAGTAAATATGTAGCACAAAAAAATCTGCCTTCATTTGTTTGTCAGAGAGATGTACTTTCATGAAAGTTTTTGAAAATAGTTGGTAATCACAGAGATATTTAGTCTGGATAAGCTCTTGAAACTTCAAATAGAAATTGGAAACCTAGTGAATCCTGTTCACTCCTTCACCAGCGGTACCTTCCCTGGGGTATTCAACACCTACTTTCTGTGTCTTGTTCATAGAATTATAGAGTGGTTTGGTTTGGAAGGGACCTTAAAGATATTCTAGTTCCCAACACCCTGCCATGGGCAGGAACACCTTTCACTAGACCAGTTTGCTCAAAGCCCCATCCAACCTGGCCTGGAACACTTCCAGGGCATCCACAGCTTCTCTGGGCAACCTGTGCCAGAGTCTGACCACCAGCCTTTTCTTCACAGTAAAGGATTTCTTCCTAGCATCCAATCTTACTCTACCCTCTTGCAGTTTAAAGCCATTCCCCCTTGTCCCATCTCTATGTGCCCATGTAAAAAGTCCCTCTCCAGCTCTCTTGCAGGCCCCCTGTAGGTCCTGAAAGGATGCTCTAAGATCTCCCTGGAATCCTCCAGGCTGAACAATTCCAACTCTCCCAGCCTTTCCTCGCTGGACATGTGCCCGTTGTGTCCATTGCTACAGTAAGACTGCCCAAGATGGGCATGAATAGGAAATCAATCAATCGAGAGCAATTGGTGGTGTCACTAAGATTTTCACACTTGCCTCACTGCATTATCATTTGCAAATGGTGGGCAAAACAGATGTTTCATTGTTACGTGTTGAGATGAATTTCTTAAGTGAATTCCTGAAGAAGTGCCAATTGAGATAATACTTTAGAATGTCCTGTTTTTTTTAATTAGAATATATGTTAGTTCCCAGTAATTACAGCTTTTATACAAGAGAAAATGTTCTGTATGTTACATAAATTATTAAGCATAATAGAAGCAGTAAAGCTCTGACAAGAAATTTGGACAAAAAATAATACTATTTCCAAAGATGATTTTATTTGTCAGTTTGCTAATTGTGTGCCTAGAGTCTTCTCCAGCCAAACTTTGCTTTTGTTTGGACATTTAGTGTATGGACCAGTGATCCAATACATATTAAGTCTTGGGTACATTTATTTTAATTCATGTTGGATAAATAGCAGAAATACGTTGTTTTGATTCTTTCAGATAAAACCACCAAGTTCAAAATAAAGTGGTGTTTTTACTCCTTGGAATAAAATTATGCTTAAGCTCACAGTTGTCCCTCACTTCAAGAGGTGGAGCTTGCTGCCGGAGCAGGTGGTATCTTCTTTTCCATAATCTATAAGTTCCTGTGGCCTAGATTTTGAAACAAATAACTGGTTTTGTGGAGTAGATCCAGGCATCTATTTGGCTTAAAAATAACACCACCGAAAGAAAAGTTCTCAGTCAGACCAGTTCCCTTATCCAGTTTGATGCTTGGAAAAGTGAACATAAAGTGCCAGAGCAAAGGCATGCAGGTACTGGGCCTTTAGGGAGGTACTCCTCTTTACGGGGCAGGTTGTGTCCTTATCAGGTTACAATGATTTTGAGCCAGAGCATGAAATATTGGTATTGCTATATAGTCAGAGGGAAACTAGATTGCAAAATGAGGCAGAAGTTAAGGCTTTGCAGACCTGAGTACTGACATGCATCAATTTTAAGCATGTCTTCAAAATTCCATGTTTGCAGTATGTTATTTTATACTTGTAGTAGCATACAGTCCTTAAGATAATGTTGAAATATGTGTCTGAGAATTTAGCAAATGCTTTTCTAAGCATCTCAAGCAAAATACTAAGCAGTAGTACCTGAGACAGTGAGAATTCCTTGAGAGAGCAAGGAATCTCAACACGCTCTCTAAATCCTGACAGTGATCAAAACTAAAATGATGTTTGAGAGATACATTATCTAGAGATTTCCGTGATATGCTATGATTGATTATGACTGATTAGAATTGATTATACATACAGTGTGTGTAATATGGCCTTGAAGCTGTTTCTTTTTTGAAAATTGACTTTGCAGGAATATTGCTTTATTACTCGTGTTTACTACCTGAATATATTCACAAACATGTTTGTAATAGTGATAAAATAACATATGTATCAAAAAAAAGATAGATTATTAAACTTCAAATACAGGGATAATCAGTTGTGTCACTACAAGCTCTATCAAAACAACTGAGTTGTGTGCTTCCCACATGAAGGCATAGCTTGAATGCCGCTGGACTGCTGAAGGATCAGTAGGACCAAATATTCAAACAATGAGATAGGGCAGAAATATTTTGGCTTGCATGTGAGTATGTTAGAAAAGAATTCAGCTTCTTTCTGTCATTTTAAGATAACTTTGGAGGTCTGTCTGTTAGACTCCATTTTTTCCCCCCCATACTTAATTTGGTAATCATTTGAAAATTTTAAAAAACATGAAGCCCTGGTTTAGAGCTGCTTCTGAGGCAGAAGTACAGAATATTTGTAGAGCAGTCTACTGAAAATTAAATTATTGTATAAACCTTTCTCTTAATCTTACTGTCTGTGACAGGTTTGTCTGTTGAAATGAAATTTCAATGAATTTCAATTTAAATGAATTTTTACACATACACACATGGAGCAATAATTTTCAAAGTACTAGACACAGTTCAGAAAGAGAAATACACAGTCAGTAGTGTTTTGTCCTTATAGAAGGGTGGCTCAAATGTCCTGGATAAGGTATTAAGTAGTAAGACTCCTCTATAAAACACCATAATTTTTTTTTCCGAATAGAAAGTGTTTGGCCTCTTCTAGACATATTCATTTTTAATGTTTCTGTTCTACAAATCTAATTTAAACTCCTAGTTACAACTGAGGCATAAAATTTTTTTGACTGCAGAAGTCTCTCCAGTTTTATTTTTTAAGGATGTTGTTTGAAAAGCTGAAGAAAAGTGAGCCCAGATCTTTGCTCAGTATAAATGTGTCTTTGCTTCTAATTGCTGAAATCTGTAATCTATTCTTAGAAAGGGTTTGGAAAACCAATTTCTGTTTGTATCTGAGGACAGTTATCTTAGTGGACAGCCACTGCAGACATCCTCCAACTTACATTTGGGTTTAGGTGCCTCTCTGAAAAACAACTGCATTTGTCTGTTGTTAAAAGAAAACATAGTATTAGTGAAATTGTGTGTTCCTTAGTTGAACAGATGAAGAATTTTAGGAATACTGTATGAAATGGCAGGAATACTGAGCAAGTTGGGATATTTCATGGATAAGATGCTTGTCAGAGACTGAAATATTATAGTTTATGACTTAAGCATTTTCATGAAGGACTTTTAAATCTGTATTACAAAAGCTGCAGAGAAGACTGCCACACTCTGAATGGGGCTCTGAGAGGCCCTGGACCGCTGGCTCGATGATGAAGATAAAGTAACAACTGGGGGCTGAGGACATTCACATAGCACAAGCTTAACACCTCAGGAGTGGAGATCACAGCCCCAAGGCTGTCAGCTGCCGGGCTCACACAGACCCTCGCACCAAAGGGTGGGGAGAGAGAGGCTTTGGGTGTGTGCTGGAAAAGCCTCTGGTCAGAGGTGCAGTGACCGCCCATCCTCCGCTGTGCAGAGGAGCCCAGCTGAGGGGCCCTTCACCCGGGGCGGGGAAAAGCTTTTCCACAGCAGAAGAGGGTGACATGGCCATCAAAGGCCCCCCTCAGAGGGCTCCCCAGACCCTGCACCAGAGCACCAGAGATGGTGCAACAGACCCTCGGTGTTGCAAGGGACAGTGACAAACTGGCCCCTGCAAGGGAGACACGTGGGCGTTCCCACCTGCCCAAAGCGTATATTAATCCATGGGATTCTACACTCTTCGGTGTGTGCCGGCGTGGCCGTGGCGGTGGGGGACCCTCACCACCACAAGATCAGATGGAGGGGAGCAACGAGACATCATTGGAATCCCTGGATGGGTGATATGCTTCCACCTAACCCCTGTCACTTTCTCTCTCCCTCCACCCCACACGCACACCTCTTTTTCTATTTCTTTCTTTCTTTTATCTTTCTTTTTCTTTGCCTCTTTTATTATTAAATAAAATATACCAAATTTTTTGGCACCAACATCTAACCTGATTGGGTTTTAATTTCGTATTTGGGAATATTTTGAACCTTCAAAGTTCCTTCCAGTTTATGCATAGAGACTTAGTTTTCTTTGCTTTTCTGGGTTTAAACCGGATCCTAACAATGCTGCATTTCTGTTTTAACATACATGGTTACCTATATGATTGCTCTTCCTTCTAGGAAACAGTTTGGGTTTGGTTTTTTCATCTCTGAAAAAATGTTGATACTTATATTTTCTTCAAGATCATGATTCCACAGAGGAGCTTGCCTCTTTATGGGCTAAAAAGAGTTTTCAGATAGCAGTAGTATATTTTCTGTTAAAGGTTTGGCATTGTAACAGAAAGATGTGAGAATTTAGAACATTTATAATTTTGTACTACCAAGTTTACATATAAATCAGCTGGATGGGAAATATACCAGAAACTCCGGACATAAACTCTTGTGATATGTGATAATGCTATGTTATACTTTTGTAACTCTGGAATTGTAATTATGCTCTTTTCTTCTTCAGTTCCTCCAAATATGGTAGCTTTACACTGGAGTATATTATGGTGGTCTATTACTATCAAATGCTGCGGTCTGTATTAAGAAGCAGTATAGAAAAAGTATTACTCTGTTGTCTTCTAGAAATGTCATAAAACTGAAATAGTTTCTGCAGAGTTGTTTGAAGTCTGCCTGCTGAAGTTACGATGACAACTTCCTTGAGTTAAAGTTGCCCCTTCTATGATTCAGGAGCTGAAGTTCTCTTTTTAAAATTTTTTCTTCTGAGGTTGGGTAGTGCCACCAATTTAAATGCACAAAGATTTGTTGCTAAAGTTGTAGAAGACTGAAAATGATAGAAATGAAATCCTGATTGTAGTTTCAGCTCTTACCACACAGAAATATTTGGATGTGTTTGACTTTATGAATTATCACTTTTATATTTACAGTTCCTTTATGGTGAATGTGGCAATTGTAAATCAGAACCTTTTTCATAGATTAAAACTGTGTCCTTACGTCTTTGAAGGTAACAGAAAACAGATCAGACCTTGAAGATTTACACCTTTATGCAACTCCGCGGGAGCAACGGTTTCGTAGGTTTGCCAGTCTAGAATTTGAAGGACAGCTATACATGACTCCATATGACTTCATTCAGGCTGTTACAAGTGATGAACCCAAACGTAAGCAGGAATTTTATAATGCTAAAACTGCTAGAGAAAATGTCTGTGGTGCATATTATTTTCCCATTTGCTTTTGATTCCTACTTCTGTTTCTGATTGTAGTAAAAAGGTATTGCATCTTCCAGAATTTTATTTTTAATTGTGTCCAAATGCATGCCATCAGTATCCTGATTGTTTAAGGTTGTAAACATCTGTATGCTAGTTAAACATTCTTCTCTTAAAGGTTGAAAACAGCTCAACAGTCATGGCTCAAGTTAATTTGTGCCATTTGCGTTGACACAGTTTCTTTCTGAGCATGCCTGTATTGTAAAACTCTTGCCTCCTCTTCTGTATAGTTTCTCTATAAGCAGGCAACATAGGCATTCTCCAAAAGACTTAAGATAACATGTATAACTATATCATGGCTTTCTAAATAACATGCTTTGAGTAAGAGTTTCAGTCCCCCTGGGGATTAGCCTTCTACACTTAAACATTGCCAGTGTTAGTACTATGTGTTAATTAATTAAAAAAAAGCTATCAACTTTAGGTCATTTATTATAAAATCTTTGCTTTAAGTGTCAAAGAGTGACTAAATAGTAAGGTGATCCTTTTCTGCTCTAGTTTGATTTCCTGGCCCTCAGGCTTGCAGTGCATTGGTAGCAGCACACAACTTCTGGGGAATGGGAGTATCTTTGCTCCAGTGTGACATGTATAATCACTCACCTTACGTTTTGCTTTCTTAGTTCTACACCACAAAGCTTGTATAGAGAACAGTCAAAAGCAGTGCTAAAACAGTCAGAGGAAGCTTAAAGTTCTGTGCAGATGTTGGATTTTTTTCTCCTTTGTTCTCTTAACAGTAATGAAACGAGGAAAGAATTCAGCCATGGCACATCAGTGATCAAAAGTTGTAATGTTTGAATAAAGATACAATCTCATTGTAACAGTGAAGACAGAAGATGGAGTTTAGATGGTGAAAACTTGCAAAACTTTGAAACTCTTACCAGAAAGCAATTTTTTTTTTGTTTTTTTTTT
>VYZQ01065394.1:0-27188 GCA_013400655.1 Mystacornis crossleyi
AAATAAAATGTTATATTATCTTGGAGTGGAAAAAACTCATCTTACCCTTCTCTCCAAAGTCTTCTAATATCCTAAATTTTCACAGGGCCTAATACTGCAATACTGAACTCAAAAAAATCCCAGCTACTTTTGTAAGTGCTTCTACTGCAAACTCAGTACCTGTAGTGATACACCCAAAATCCAACAGTATCCCCGTGTATCAGGTGAGGGACAAGCTGGACCTGTTTGCTTTGTCCACATACTTCAGAATCAGCTTCTTTCTTTCCTGCAAATAGTTCAGTGGCGGAGTCAAATAGACTGACACATGCTAAGAAAGGCAGGTGGTGCTGGTCAGTTTCTAACCATGGAGGAGAAAATGTTCTTTACTTTTGAGGCTGACAGGTCCTCATATGATAAACCTGTCAGAAGTGTTACCTAACATTGTTGTCTGCATCACAATCTGTTTCCCAGTAACTCTGGGTCTGAGTAGCAGTAATAGAATTAATTATACTTCATTTTGCTGTCTTTAACAGTATTGACCAAATTTAAGAACAAATGAGAAGCGCTTATCAAGCTTGAAGAAAATAATCCATCAGTGGCACAATTTAAATTCTCTGCAGTTCTCTTATTAATCAAAGTAACACTTACTATCCTATCTTCACTTCCCATTAACAGTCATTAAGCACTGTTGCTGATTGAAGCAATTTCTTTAGGGATCTCAACCTCATTTTTAAGAGAACCTTCTACAGTGGAAAACAATATCATACAGGAACAGCGACTTCAAGAGAGGAAGAAGGTTCTTCAATCATGTTCTGACCTTGACATTTCCCTGCAGCAGAAGTTCACTAAGTACACAACCAGCATGCTCCAAACTTCTGACTTCTTTCTTCCAGCAGCACCAGTGCCCCTCTATTAACCAGGGAGGAAAACACCACTTCAAGCAAGCAGGTTAAGTTTCTTTAATTATTGTACTGGTCTGCATTGGTGATTATTATTTATAGAACCTTTTCATACACAGGGAACCAATAAACAAACAAACAGAACAAAAAAAAGACAGCTTATTCTGTCATCTTACTGTCGACCCTCAGAGAAATCCAAGCTGTGATAAATCTCAAAGGTAATATACAGTCCAGAAAAGATTTCTGATGTTGACTTTTTCTCCCCATTATAAACAATGTCAAAGATTGATAGCTTTTGTTGGAAAAAATGCAGTTCTGCTCAGAGGAAACCTAGTATCTGGATATAACACGAAGCGGGAGGGAAAGGCCTGGGCCATAAGCACTGAGCTGCAGCAGCACAGATCTATACATGTTCAGGGCTGTGGGTGCATTGTCTGAGTCCTACACTGTCCGTCCTGGACTTGTAGGTGGGACATGATCACATGGGGTAACCAAGAGCATTTCAAAAGCACTTCATGATTCACGGGAGTTCCTGTGATTCTCTGTACTCTCAAGGAGTTTGTTCTGTGGATGGTGTTTCATAGGTGCCTTGCAAGGTCCTCAAGTTTACTGGTTTTACAAGTCTTCATCTTGTGCTGTTGTCCCCTAACTCAACATTTCCCAGAGTATTTCAGTTTCACTGCTTTAAATAGTTCTAGGGAAAATGGTACTCTTCCTAAACGGTACTGCGAGGCTGGAGAAATCAGGGCTAACCCTCATTTGAGCAGTAGCAAAAATGCCAACCTGGTGTCATAACCAGGTTTATATGCAAGGAAGATGTTTGTCGCATCACAATTCGGTTCAGAAGAGGCATATTTCAAAGTCTGAAAAATGCACCTCACCATTTCCACGTTTCTCTCAGAGAAAGGTTTTTACTGACTGGGAATTTTGGTACTCATCTGGCTCTTGGCCCTTAAACACAAATTTTTCTGACTGGTGTATGTCTGTGGCCAAACCAAACCTAGTATCAGCCTTGTTCAACTCAAACCTCCAACACTGAGGAGCTCATAAGATTGATCATGAATGTTCACACTGTGAACTGTTTCCAAAGTTTCCCACCCATCATACTGAGTAACTGAGTTCACTTTATCCTTCCAGGGAAGAAAAATCCATCAGTGGTACTAAATATAGAGTCATTGCTTCTGCTTAAGAAGCACTTGACCTGAAAATTAGTGGCTGCTGGGAATATTTTAGGAAAGAATCACCGGATATCTGCACCAATCTCATTCTGTCAGTGTCTCACTTGTCAAAAAACATGTTACTGGCCTGAGAGCCATTGGGTCTATCCTAGTGCAGCTATTTCATCCCCACCTCCACAGCCCTTCCACTTCGGGGAAAGAGAGAAAGAAGATAAAAGGCAGACTGTGTGCTCTGCCTACTTAGCACGTCCACTTGTGTTTACACTGTATGAAAATACAATATGACCTTGGAATCTGGTGGCCAAACTGCATACTGATTCTATTCCATTTATAAACAGTAGGCTGAGTATCAGGCTGGCAAAATTCAATCTAAAATAAAGAGAAGAATGAAAGACCACTTAACTTCTATGCAGCTAACTACACAATTCCAGATTCTATGATATGAAATGTTAGACTAGATTTTGGATCAATGTAACACCTACGTCCATTAAGCACTTTAAAAGGAAAACATCTTACCAAGTGTCCCATTAGGCTGACAAATTTACAACACTATGAATAGAAAAACAAAATACAGCGTTGTGTACAGGAAGCACGAGTGGATTTCAGCTCTGTAGTATTTCTTCATCTGTATGAAGAAGGTCAGACAGCCCATCACGTACTTTCTCACTATTTATCAGGTCCAGACGTGTATTAAAGTAAATTAACAATCAGTTGTGGAGTGAATTATGGCAACTGTAGTGGGACTGAATAGAGGCACATGGGAACATAGTACATTTAAGTTTCCATCTCTGTATATGTCACTTACCATTAATGCCAAAGATGATTTGGGGGAAAATCTTTCGCCATGTACTCTCATACACAGGACATCACCCTGGCAAAACCCATGCTGTAGGGTGGGAACATTCAGCTCTGTTCTTCAGTGAATCCATGTGGAGACGTAAAGCTGTGCTGGTAGAAGATCTAAGATGTCTGTTGACAGAGTAAAATAACGTAAAACAAAGGAAGTATAGGAATAAAAAATACTCTAAGAAGATAGGAAAGCTCCCTGCACAAAATCTTACCTTCTCTTTCTCCTTCTTGAATTTAGCCCTGGTTTTAAGTCCCGTAAACCAGACAGAATACAAAGCCACTAATTGGAGCACAGCTATTGAAATAATTTATGCCATAGCATCCATAGCTTTCTGTCATCTTTCTAGGGCACTTGGGCTGCAGTTGCCATGTACTCCAATAGGTTAACTCATTGCATTGTATAGCCTGTTAGTCAAACGAATTGCTGGGTACAGTCTGTTCCCAGTCAAGCCAGAGAAGGCTGTTTGTGCAACTACAATGATATTTCACAAAAAGTTACCACATTTAATACCATAGTCATGGAGCTGTAGATATGTTTGTCTTATTAAAATGGACAGATATATGACAGGACTAGGGGAAAAAGGTAATTTTTAATCTTATGCTTTTAATTTTTAATGTGAGCACCATATTATGATAAGTGCTTCCAGCACATCTTACATAATAGAAAAATAAAATACCTCTGCACAGAATTAAGAGTCATATAATGTTGAAGGTCACTCGCCCTACAACTTCACAAAGAGTTCATTGATGTGATGTGAGAGCAAGGCAAATGGATGTAATTAAAATATACTAAAACCAATAATAAAAAACATTGGGTTTTGTTTACTCTGGAAGTGAGCAGGAACCGTATTACCTCTGCAAACTATTTTCACTTAGCACAATTCAGGCGGAATTATTGCCATGACCTTTTAAAAATGTAGAAGTGTGTAATCGATAGCCTTTCAGAGGCACCACTGCGGAGGCAGAGCTGGCCATGCTGTGGTGGCGTGCATTTCTGCATCAGAAGGCAGCTGAAACCTAATTATCGTCAATCACGCCGAGGCAAGCCAAGGCAGTGACAAGCCCTTTGCAGGTAGCGTAGGTGGGCACGCGCCTGTGGGGACGCCTTTGTGTGCACGAGCACGTACCCGCTGCTCTTCCCACACCCATGAGGTGAGACTTAGAGATGAGTTATAGGCAGTGTCACTCTTTTACAATAACAAACACTGGTCAGAAACAGCAACCTGCAAATGATGTACAGGGGGCTGGCAGGCTGCCACCATCCCGCAGACCTTGCAGCCACAAACCACACCAGATCACTGAGGTCATCACGATTCCTTGGTCACCAGCCATCCAGTATTAAAAAATAACAGTTGGATTATCAGCAACATTTCTTAAGCCCAAGGACAGCGTAAGAAAACCCATTTTGATATGTCTTCCTTCTCCTCTCCCAAAGCACTAATCTTTACAGTTCATCCTCAAGGGTCATGAATTGAGGTGAGGGAGAGTCCCACAAACCTCCTACCACAACAGGTGTTTGCATTAGTGCCACTTCTCCAGCCATCGAGAGAATTTTTGAATGTTCAGCAGGAGCAAAAAAAAAAAAAAAAGGGGAAAAGAAAAATGCTTGTTCTGAGTCGGTGACTGATTTTTCCAGAAATGCCTATTTGCCTTTGAAACTTTACCTGCAAGGGGCAAATCAAAAGTTCAGGCTTGCTCTCCGATGTGCCAGCTAGCCTGGCTCATCAAAGCACTGCAGTGCCTGTGCCACCAGTGACTGAGTCACTCAGGTGTCCTCAGTTTAGTGACAGCGCCTTCAGCAGCCACCACGCCAATCCCAGGCTGCCTCTACCATGGGTCAAGAATTGATCCCAGTAAGCAAGAGAAGCACAAATACTTCTAATGGCATCCTGAGTTTGTGAGTCTGTCCCCAATAAAACCTCTAGGCAAGTACTGAGCTGCTGCTTGGTGCTACTGGAGGGAGCAGTGCAGGGAACCTAAGTACAGAAGTACACCCAAGCACTCAAGACCTGTGTGCCTTACTAGCGAGGCAGGAATACCTTTGTATCACTTTAAACTCATAAAGAGTGCAGGTCAACAAAATAAGTCACTTTCTCTTTATTGCTAATAAACCAGCTTTAGCTCTTTTTCCATGTGGGAAATTATTTGCTATGTTAATGTCCACTGAATTTAAGTGATGACAGGACCCACCACACAGAGCATCCTTTAGTACTCTGCTTCACAGTACGCTCTCATCTTCTGCAAGGGCTGGAAAGTGATCCTTGTTGACCGTGGTTTGTTTTAATGTCTCCTAAATAATAATAAACTGTAATAGTTAAAAACAAAAAAAGACTTTATACTGTTCCAGGTAATATATTTCTCAATATATAATGGAAAAATAAATTTAGCCTCTGGCAACTTAATTTGTAGATAACTATGGTTGTTCGAAGATAGGATTTTTACATTAAACTTGGAATCTGCACGACTGTTTAACATCATTAAGGGAATATTATATTGACTGCAAGTAACTGGTTTCCATGTGGTTATATCAATCTATTTCTGTAAGACTGTACACTAGTTGTTCCCCTAGAGTACTCCTTGTAATGCTGAGAAAGTGTCAGAAATAATGACTGTCTACCTATATCTGCAATAAAACGTAGAGCATGGATATTATAGTTGTAAGTATCAAAGATTTATTTCATGACTGCAGGTAATGATGAATCTTTTAGCACAACTAATGTCTAGAGGAAACCTCTCTTCTTCTCTGAGCTGTCACATGGAGACTATTTATAGGGCCCTTAGTGCTGTGGGGCTTTAGCATAAAGAGGCAATGTGTCTGAGGTGCCACTGGATGGAAATGTTAGCAAGGGCTCCCTCTCATTGAAGATCTTTTAGTAGATGGCATTAGATTCCCTCTTTGTGTGTTTACGTCCCCCCAAAGACAGGGGACAGATGTTTAACATCAGACCATTAATCCCTTAGCCCAGGTTCCTGTGACAGCAAAAACCCAACAGAATGAGCCCTTTGCCTTTGCTCAGTGTAAATGGTGCAATTTACTGCTGATTTACAGAGTAGGGTCAGGCCATTAGAAACTTGGCAATCTTCTGTACAGCTGGAAAACAATATGCATGATAAGCTAAAATTCAATACCTTCTTGCACTAATTAAATGGGTTCCCACCAGGATGAAAACACAAATTACAAATAGGGCTTTTCTGCATCCCTATGCATTTTTCCCTGCAGATGTGACCATGCTTTATTTGGGTCCCTTTCTCCTGACCACAGTCAAAGATTTAGCTCACATCTGCAGCATTGCTTCCATTGTCTATTTTTCCCATTCCCTGTTCCTGTAATCTTGGTTTTAAACTGGCTGGTTTACTCCTCCTCATTGGCCAGGGCAGGCAGGTGGATGATGAAACCAGCAAGGAATGCTACAAAAATCCCAGCCTAATTTCATTACACAGATGGGCTTTTAGACGACAGATGCATCTTTTAAACTAGAAGCTCACCAAACATTGTCATTCCAGAAAACAAAACAACGGCAATACAACAGCATCCTTCGTTGCAAGTCCAGGATAATTAACCTTATTGCAGGACAGTGCCATGAATCTCTGTCACAAGCTGTCATCTGGTGACATTGTGAGCATAAGTAAATATTTAAGCAAACTTGTTCTGAAGCATGAAAGTGATAAAGTGACAGATCTTGTAGAGAGACTATTTTAAGGGGGGGGAAAAAAAACCCAACCCAAAACAGAAGAGCCATTTCATACTTCTGAAATACGCCTGAAATAATTGGGATTCACGCATCTGAAATATAAACTCTGTCATTCATCAAGGCAAATAATAGCCTTTATATACTTATAAGCCCCCGAATAAAAATCTAAACAGAGCATGTGTATTCAGGTGGGACTCTGGAGCTCTCCCAACAACATTTTGCTGAATAGTGAATAATATTCAGCTCAAGTATGGTTTGCTTCCAGACTTATTCACTGAGAAGCAACAGCAAGATTCTGAACAGCTGGAGGTTTAAGTAGAAAACAGAAATAGCTACAGGCTTTAACTCAGATCCAAATGGTATGAATAATAACAATAAAAAAAATACCTGGTAACTATAAATCTCATCAACCAATGCAAAAGAACATTCTAAATCTATTAATATTTCCAGAGACATTATCTCTCTGCCACCCCACTGCTTTGTGACTTGTTGTATCAGCGATATTATTTGCCTTAAAGCACGAGCTAAGTGTTTTTCTTCCCCTGTGAGGAGAATCGTCCACAACCTTCACAAGCTACAGCCCACTGCTCCCCTGCAGGAGGACTAGAGCATCATTAACAATGAGAGACACTTCAGGCACAAGTTGAGGCTCCAGCATCTCCAAACCTTTCTGTCTCCCATCAAAATTCATATCCTGTCACTATTCTAGGAGCAGAAAGGCTTCTCATTACAGCATCATTCCCCTCTTGCAAGAAACACTGATTGCTGCACTGGTGGCTTTGGAAGGCAAAGATGTAATTTAGCAAAATAATGTACCATGCTGATTAATTTAATGTAGCCCATGACTAATTATGGTAATTCATTACATCTACAATTAGGCTAAGTAATTTATTGCACTGCAGTCTCATAAAGCGGAGGATTTATATCGAGTTTTGAATGTCACCCAAAGGACATTTCTGTACCTTGTCTTTACTGAGGCGGAATAAGGCTGCCAGCTGAGATGAGCCCAAAAAAAAGAGGGGTGGGAAGCCCCCCACGCACCCTTCCTCTGCCACATTTGATGTTTGTACTGCGGGCAGCATGCAGGCGCAAGCCTCTCTGGCTACAGCCTCCTCCTCTTCCAACTGCACCCTTGTGCAGATTATTTGGCATCGCCTTCCCATTTCTTTTAAATCACACCGCAGTTTTATTCACTGTGAGACTTGGACACCTGATATACCAAATGGAAAACGTGCTGGGCTGTCCCTGAATATGATTTGGAGATGACCAAGAGGGAAAAAAAAGGAAAAAAAAAAAAAAAAAAGGAAAAAAAAAAAAAAAAAAAAAACCCCGCGTTCATTGTCTGGGTTTCTCTGCCACTTTTGCAGAGTACATTGCAGTGTATCTCAACAAAGGCTTTTGCTCGCCTTGTAGAGATGAAAGGGGGACATCTCCCTTCACTTCGGAGAGCCGCGACTCGCACACGGCATTATTGTGAAATACAACCTCGCTCGTACCCTGCAGCAGGGTTTGCTCCAGCAATGGTGCACTTCGGAGACCAATTTGTTTAGCTGATCACTGTCTCTTTGACGTGGCTGCAAATGTTACCTTTCTTTTTCAATCAAAAACACAGCAGGGTGTGCCATCTGTTTGGCACAGCCTTCCCTCTCTTCCCCGATGCCTTTTTGTGCAGATCATTTTACATGGCAATTTGCACGGATCTTTTATACCTTGATTTTGGTAAACATTTCTGTTTTCTTTTTTTTAAATAACATGTCGCTCAGCTGAGTATTTTCAGTGTTAAAAAAAAAAAAAAAGGATAAAAACCCAGTGTGATCACAGGCAGTAAAATAGAATTAAAAGTATTTTTAAAAAATATTTTTCGAGCAAATGGTTGCCTGTCATTACATTGATTATTTAAAATAGACATGTTTACCAAGACTGGCTAACGCATTTTACACTGCTGTGTTCCACATCATTTTCCTCCTTATATTTTACCTGGCAGGCACAGCTAATCAGAAGATTAATTTAACCATTTGAAAGACCTTTTTAAAGCAGGTTAACAAAAAAATAGCCACCGTATTAAATTGTCATTATATAACAAAAGCTAGCAGTAAAGCGGTTAACTATTTTTTCCCCAGCTCAGATGCTGCTCAGAGCAATGAAACCCCCTAAAGTAGGAACAGATGATCAGCACCACAAGCCAAAGCCACGGGGATGCTCATGGAGTTGTGAATGCTTCGCGGCATACAAATGAATTATCCTCATTCTTCTCCTGCCGGAGCATATAGGCCAGACCTCATCAGGATTCAATATCGCTCTGCTTTTCTAACGTTAATGTTCCAGTTATATAAGAAATGTGAAAAGGGGCTACGTATGGGGGAGGTGGGGGAAGCTGATGCCACATTTATGGTCAACACGATGCTATAATTTGAAAAGCACAGCTTCATATTTTTGAGGAAATTACTGTGGTTTCCTATCTTCTCTCTCAGTCCTAAAGCAGCATTACATCCTCTCCTCCCCCTAATAAGTGTTTCAATGGTGTGCCTATCCCACAGTTAGAGCCACTGCAATAAGAGATTTTATAGCTTTGGGGGTTTTTGTCACGTGGTACAGACAGGCTCTGTTTATAGTGTGACTTTTTTTAGTTTGGCATTATATAAACTTTGAAAATTATGATGATTTTCCTGGATTCTGCTATCATTGACTTTCATATGTAGAAAAATTTAAGCCCTCATGAGGACTGAGAATTTTCTTAGTTTCATTAGCTGCAAGTGTGTTCAGCAAAGTGTGGCTTAGAGACTAAATATTCAGTTGAGCAGTCTTCTACTTTGACTGTGCTTATCCTTGCAGCAGCAGGTATGTGAAGACCATACAGANCAGCAAGCAGGGTAATGAAAACAAAACCCGCCGAGACATAAAAATACAATTTATACCTTTTTATCAAGCAAAGAGAAAGTTGGTTAACGTTTGAAAAGGGAGCAGTAATGTATATTTATTGACAATTTTATTGTAATAATTAGATGTTTACACAGTCTGGACATTGTGGCTAAATCACTTCCAGCATGTTTATTTGTAAAGGGCTGTTTTCAGGGCAGTGCAGTAGGCTCATTAAGAAGACAGACTGTATTAAAGATTCAAAGAAATTATTACTTCCCAAGCTTTGTTTCACTGGTTTGGATTTAGAATAATATATAAAATAATTTTTTTAAGGGAAAAAAAATTAAAACCCCAACAGCAACACCATCGTAACAGCCAGCAGACTGGAAATGATGAAGTAAAATGGAGAATATTTTCTCCTGTAACAGAAACAACTTCTTTTCTGTTCCAAAATAATCTGGTATTGTACATTTGAAACTATACACAATATTGTGGATGCTACTTCTAAGTGTCTCTTTGTGGCTGTTAATATTTATTGCTTCAACACTTGTATTTATTTTTTGCACTCCAGCTAAATGACTACATGATATTTAAGATATATTTTCCTCTTTTTACTTTATTTTTCAGGCAGTGCTGTTAGTCCACCTTTAAGCAGTCCTTAAGCCAGCATTCGGCTTATACATTTATTTGATGTGTAGGTGTCTTTTTTTTCCCCTTTAGCCAAAGAAAGATCTTTACTACACATAAAGAAAGATTTTTATTACAAGTCCTCAGAAATGTTCAATATTAACTTGGAAACTATTGCATGTTTCATTTTTTTTTNCCATCCAGGAATAACTCAGACATTAGTCTGCGTTCTTTTGTCTGGAGAGCAGCAAGCAGGGTAATGAAAACAAAACCCGCCGAGACATAAAAATACAATTTATACCTTTTTATCAAGCAAAGAGAAAGTTGGTTAACGTTTGAAAAGGGAGCAGTAATGTATATTTATTGACNTAAGCCAGCATTCGGCTTATACATTTATTTGATGTGTAGGTGTCTTTTTTTTCCCCTTTAGCCAAAGAAAGATCTTTACTACACATAAAGAAAGATTTTTATTACAAGTCCTCAGAAATGTTCAATATTAACTTGGAAACTATTGCATGTTTCATTTTTTTTTCACAGGCAAATAAAAAAGTGAAGCTTTTATACTTATTTTTTGCAGAACCCTATTTGGGGGCTTCTTCACTAATCAGTTTAAAATTATTTGTTTGATCGGGAGTGAATTTCACACGTGCTAAGAGTGGCTAAACACCAACTACAGATTCTTTTGGTTTTACAAAAGGCAAGAGAAGGGAAGGCAGCTGAAATGGAAAGAGCTCTCAGCAACACAGCCTTGACGAGCAAGTCCTTCTACATCAAGTTAAGAGCACTGTCCTGAATTTAGTGCAGTATCCATTTTAAAATTTAAAATCTCTTTAAAAATTAAGGCAGCAAATAGGCTATAATGTTGCTCCTGTCCAAGTATGTTTCCCTTACAATTAAGAAATCAATATGCAGTATTTATTGCTGAAAGATTATGCATAAAGAGGAGCACATAAAAGGTACCGTTGCTTAAACCTTCCTGGCTTTCCTTTAGCTACTGTTAAGCTACTTTTCCCCAGAATCCGACTCATTAAATGCCATCCAGTACATTCCATATAAATGCTGTGTGCTCCCCGTTCTCACAAATAAAAACAAAGATGATAAAAGAAACTGATAAAGAGATGTCAGTTTGCAAAGAAAATACTGGGTTATATTTCCTGAGAGCTGTACAAGCCAACTCACAAACTTGAAATATTACAGATTTGGTTTTACAAGTCAATCACAGCAATATATTTGGCCTTGTAATTACTGTCAGTTTTGACAGGGAAGGCAATAATTTTTTTTCTTGACATTTGAGTTTCAATAAAATCAGGTAGCCACATCACAGAACACTTTCTTACACCGAGAATTAAAAGGACTTCTCATAGAGATAAAGAATACTGCCAGGATTAAATATATGTCATACATTCAATTCAAGAGTATGGAAAAAAATGGGGGACTATCCTTACATGTGAACCTGATTCAAAGCCTATTATAAGGATGAGAATGTTTCTATTTATTTGAGCGGACTCTGGAAAAATCCCTTCCCTTCTCAGAAGAGACAACAGACAAAACTGAAGGTTATTTTTACCTTTTTCTTTATTTCTGAGGACACCCAAGTGGTTAATGAGAACTAACTACCTTAGGGGAATAAACGGCTACAATTTGAAATTGTAGCTATTTTGCTTTTTAAAAAATACGTTAATTAAATGCTTTCCATGGCAATTAGAATCAATGTAACATTGTATATGCTCAGAATTGGGTTAAGATCTATCACAGCCAACCACACTTTAAGGTATATGATACTTGAAAGAATCCTTTACCTTTTCAGAAATATACTAATTGTGGACCAAATCAATTACTGAGGTTATGAACTAACATGCTTGCTAGGTTAGAAATAGTGAATTTGGTTTCTGCTTGGAGCCTATGAAGGTGAAGGAGGATGAAGAACACATAAACCCACAGAGCAGCAGCATTTTTAGTGTACCAGGCAAAGAATACGACTGGGCTTGTATTTATTCTGCCATTTCAGAGCAGTGTCAGCTCACTGCTGACCTATAGAATTGCAAAAAACTGGCCTGGAACAGACCTTAGGAGGTGATTTAGTACATGCCCCAGCCCCAAGGCAGGAATCGCCATGGTTCAGTCATTCCTAGCAGGTGAGTTCATTCCCTGCAGGTTCTCCAAATCCTCCAGAAATGGAAATCACAGAAGCTCCCCAGGCAACCAACCCCAATGCTTCACTGCCCTCACCACTGGAAAGCTTCACCTTGATCCGCCTCTACCTGGAAGCAATGTAAGCCTGTTATTTCTCGGTGTCATCCATGATTAACGTGATCCCGTTTAGCAACCAGGGGTGTAAGACTTAGTGAGAAAAAAAAGCCACTCAGGCATTCCTAACACGAGATGGAACAAACGATAAAAATTACCAATTTGGAGTTTCTTCTAAAGCCATGTCCTCTGTCACCCACCCCTCATTCGGAACAGCTGGAATTACACCCTGGGCAGACCAGAGCAGACACTGCGCAAGCTCCTGGCAAGGAGCTGTATTTCCTGCTACTTTCAGAACCTGCAACTCCATTAAGTTCTCAGGATTGGACTTAATTATGAGAGCAATAAATTTGGCCTAGAGAAAATAGAATATACTAGGAGACATGGGGACTGTCAGCGGCCCATATACAGATGTTATAATTCTGTGTCAGTATAACCATATAACAAGATAAATCCTCACTATTATAGACTTACTCCGTGGCTGAAAGGAGAGGCACAGCCAAAGCATTCATCTGCCATTGACAGCTGTCTATAATAAAGATTCCTCAAGACAGTGCTAGTACCTGCCCCTATACAATTCAGATTTGGTAGGGAAATGGAGCAGACAATGAAACAGACGGGGTCAAAACCAACTTTTCTCACAGCTGGCATACCTGCAACATTTTCTGAAGAGTAAAACCCATTTAAACCCAATCAATCAGACCTCAGCCCAGAGTGTACAGATCATCAGGGTGTGAACTGGGAATTCAAAATGAGTAGGATGTAAAATACTTCCATCTGGTTACAAGAACTATCTTATGCCAAGGAGATCTTCTCTGGAGATCAAAATCACCAAAGCCATTCACTTTGTGTTCATAACGCTCCTTGTATTTGTTAAGTGCTGGGTACACGGTGATTTTGAACATGAAGAATCACTTCATAGATAAACTGGCGCCCTGTATCCAGGGGGCTAACTGGTGGTTAGCAGTATACTTTAAATTACAAAAATTAATTTTCCGCAATATTAACAACTTGATTCTAAATCTTGTATCTCACAAGTAAGGAGTTTCAGGAGCAGTTGCAATAAAGCCAAGGGAACTACATGACTAATGCTCACTCTTGTCAATGAGGAGTTAGTGGTGTGCCCTCAAATTAAGAATTACCTACACAACTTTTGCTGAGTTAAAGGGGGAGTCACATGGCTAAATTCCCTTGTTTCAGACTATACATGTAGAACTGACTGTTTTCAAGAAGCAGACAGTGGAAAAGACAGAAGATGTTTGTGTCATTGACAACTGCCTACATTTCAATTTTTTTTTGTAATACCAGCAAAAATGACAATACTTAGGATGAGCAGAACAGTCACAAGCCCACAGACGAGGGAAGGACACACACTACCAAGTATTATGATGAATGTAGTCTGAAAAGCTACTGTAATTCCAGTTAATACATTTAACAAACAGTATGCCTATTGTTACTGTTAACTAGACAAAATTATTGAAATAATTGTCTGCATTATCACCATTAATTCATAATCGAACACTGTTTACTAAATGAAATATATGTGCTCTCAGTAGCTGCTCAGGATCCATTCTGTGATCCCTGTGAGTCACCTGGGTCAGTTTTAGACTGAATTACTCTTAACACATATTCCCCGTGTTTCAGATGTTACGACATCTAAGCGAGGGTATTTTGCATGAAGGCCTCCTTAACATCAACCAGAATGTGCAAAATAGAATTCCACTGAAATACATTATCATTACCATTTAATGAAACGGGCATGATGAAATCCCTTTGTGGTCCACGTATGCTTCTTGGAATCATCAGCTTGTCTGAGGACCCGCAAATGGGAACATATCACATCATGGTTTCGTTTGCCATTCTGTCAGATCAGGCTATAATTCAAAACCCGATCCACACCTGATGGACAAACACCTGCATAAATTTCTAGCTCATTGAATTTATTAGAGATGCTCAGAAGCAACAGTGCAGCTGAAGGGCCTAAGATAATATCAGGCAGATCAGTAAGGCTCAGTTTTCAGCTAAGGGCCAGACGTGTAGCTCTTTGTTCTCCTCCACTTGCCAAAGCCTGACAGAGACCACCGCTGGTATGGATTCAAATTCACACTCTCAAGTGGCATTCACATAATCTGCACCTGAAACATTAATTTGACCCAATTCTGTCAAAATCTGATGTTTTAGGAAGATGCCTCATGGTACATGTTCTCTTCATAATTTTTATAAGAATGCAAGAGTAAAGTAAAGACAGAAATACAAATCATAAACGTGGCTTAGCAAGAGAGATTATTCTGGATGATGCCTCTGCATTTTGTACTTTCACTCACCTGAAAATTTACAAAGCCCAGGAGAGAAGATGTTTGTTTCCCGAGCTCTGCCTTAAAAGCAGTATCAGATACATTAAAGGGAGGCAATTCTGGTCACAAGTCGATAATGACCTACAGGTGACCTTGGGTGGCTACCACAGGACAGCAAGTAGCTGAATAGGTAATCTCAGTCTAGAAGTGGTTAAATATACTGTGCGAGTATTGGAATCAGAAACAAACGAATGGAAAGGAAGCGGGTTAGTTTAGAGACCTTCCAAAACAGTTCTCACAATTGCTATTGTGGACTGCCTATTTTTTAGTCAAGTAACAGAACTCTAGATGTACAGATCATTTATTCCTTCCCCTTTCATTGAGGTCTAATATCCTACAACTAAGTCCAAAATCAGCTCGAAAATAAGAGGAAAAGATGTTTCAAAACATTCATCTGGAATACTTTACATGCAAGAAAAATTACTGTCACAAAAGACACAGATTTTGATAAGATACTGCTGACACAATTCACTAAAATGGTTGGAAATGACAAAAAAGGAGCTAATAGAATCCTTCAAAAAGTGGATTTTTTTTTTTAAAGCTAGAAATACCTTTTTTCTGTAGTAGTGTGGCCATTATGAGCATGTCAACATAAACACCAGAAAGGAGAAACCAGCATCAAAACAAGATTGTAACTGACGATATAATAAAACATACTTCTTCCTACACACATATGTGCATTCATGCCTGACTGCTTTTAATTTAAATATAAGGAAAGAATCACAGTTCTCTCGGAAAAGAGCAACAGAAAAGGTAGATGCTTTCCTGATGCCATGTGACTGTTCACAGATTTCATCTTTTCCCTTCCACACTGAACTGAGAGGCTGAAGACCACCAATGAACAAACTGAGTTGCCCACGCCTGTCAGACTGTCTGTGCTCTGCTCTTCTCACGCTGACCCTATTAGATTTGACTATTAAAAAGCAGCATTCGGCCATGTCAGCTCTTGGGTGGGAGGCTGCCACGGCACATATCCATGTTGCTGGCTTTTGAGAGATAATGATCCTGTGCAATACTTTTTTCTTTCAACCCAGGCAGTTCTGCATGGGGGTCAGTTCTGGGCCGTTTCATACCTGTCTTGTAGCACGAGGTGTAAAACTAAAGTCCTTATTGCCTGGGGCCGTTAAAAATCCCACAGCACTATTTACAAATATGCAAGCAATTATGGATTGGAAGTGGCCAAACCAGTAATTCTCTTCTGCCAACATAAATCCTCCCACAGTAACTGAATGTGGATTTTTTTTTTCATCTCACAGCATAAACTTTAAAGTCTTGCTGTAAAATGCTCATTAGCCAACAAATCTCTTTATGGAGTAGCACTTGCTTTACAATAGAGGGTGAAAGGAAGTTTGCTCTACGGGTTGTGAGACAGTGAGGATACTTTAGGATAAAAGCTCCAACATATCAGTTTGCTAGAGCAGAAAATTAATAGAGATAGATTGGTTTTTAGTGGCATTTGAAACTATCTGCCTCTTCATCTACCAGCAGCTCTTCTTCTCAGACTGCCTGCACTGTTGTACTTTATTCTCTGACACATTGCTACAAGATGACACCTCGGATTTTTAAGCTTTTCCTGTTAATTAAAAGACTTGTTCCTCCCAAAAGGCTGGGAAGAAGCTGACATTTTCCATTTTTAAATTTGACTTATGTTAACATAGCTTTCAGGTGCAGAGGTTTTTCTTCTACTTTGCTTTGAACCCAGCTTTCTACGAATTTCTCTGTATGATTGTTGGGACTAACGACAATTCCAGACAGCAGAAACAGAATAGTCTAGATCCCATTACAAAATCACTCCTGAACAAATCCATAAAAGGTTATGATATAATGATTCATGGGTTATCACTGCCTGATCTGCTTTACAACTTAAAGGGAAAATAAACATATATATTTCTTGGCACAACACAGCTGCCTAAGAAAAGCTGCATCCCTTTCACTTGCACATCCTGCCACCATCTCAGCCCCCTTTACTTCTTCGTGTTGGATGGAAAGATGAGTCAAGTCATCAATGCATGCCAGAAGTGCCAAATCCTGTGCATACACCCAGCCTGAATCCATAATTTTAAATTCATATTGTGAAGTTGGTTGGTGCTGGTCCCTCACAATAAGACAGTGGATGTTGGGCAGGAAACGAACTCCAAGACAGAGATGCAGATTTGGCAGAGCACTCTTTGCTGAGCTCAGCATCAGATTTCCTAAATAAAGATGGAATTAAGCAGACACCTGTCTGAGAAATGTCAGCTTCAGAGAAACCCTAGTAGGTGAAGGTCTTACAGAGTCTATCAGTACTTTGTGCTATGTAAAGTGGAAAGTTGTTTATAAGGTTTCCATGCATATGCTTATTCCCATAGTTACATACTTATAAATTTTTCATGAACTTGAGTGAGAGATGAGAGAAACGTCAAATGGTTCATGCAGCTGAAGAGTACACCACTGTCACCTACCTGGGTGCTTTCACCAGTTTAATATTTTACAGCTTTCCTATAGATCCCACTGAACTTGATATCAAGTGAGGATTCTAATTTACACCCACAACTTCATTTTGCTTTACCTGAGATAGAAAAATGGATTTCTATCATTTGGCTTGGAGAAATCAGCGCTGTTCTTTTGTTTGGTTCAGTTTACAGAAATAATTGCATCTTTTTCAGAAAGAGGACAAAGAGTATTCAGCAAAAAAGCACTTTGAAACTATTGCCTGGTTTTGAGTGACTGTTCGAGATCCTGATGCAAAAGCAAGTGAATTTAATAGCTTCTCAGTTTCAACAGTCTTTGGATCAGGTTCTAAAGGGTTATTCTTTACGTGCCTTCTAATACTGTGTCATACTCAGACTGCAGAGCCAGAAAAAATAAAGAAGTTTATGCATTTGGCTTTGAATTTAGAATGGGATTTTAATTAGCATTCACTTTCAGCGTAATTCCAGCCACAGAAAGTTTTTATCCTTAATAGGAGAGCAAAAGGTAAGCTGAGGGATATCACTTCTCTAAATCTTATCCATACATCTTTCTGGTAGAAGAACTAGTGCATACACTGCCATCCCTACATGTAATTAGTGGCAGTATGCACAAAGAGGTCTATCCTAACAAGATGCTGGAAAAATATGTGAACCAGTTATCCATATACAGAAGTACATGAAACGATACTACAGAGTGGCATGATTATATCCGGGCGCCTCTGCTATAAAAAGCATTTGTATTACCCTTACTTCTCTGAATAAATTCAAATGACAGCCCCATTTCATTTCTTCATTCAGTCTGGAGGCCAGATGGCATTAGAATCATTTACTTCACCTTGTTGTGCTTAATTACTACAATCAACACACTATTTTCCAAATTAATCATAACAAAGTAATTTCATTAGTAACACAGCAGGCTGTTGAATTATTAGCATCATAACAGTTTGCAAACAATTAAACTTTATTTGAACCTTAAAAATTTGCAGAGTAGAACATTATTATAAGATCTAATGGCAGTACCATACAAATCCAGAACACAGCAAATAATCAAGTAAAACGCTGTACAACGTGAGAGTTACAATCACCTTTTAAAAATTTGCTCTCTCGCCATTCACAGAAAGGCAAGCACAATCTAAGTGAACAAAGAAAATTAAGCAATTAGCATCTTCTACCTGAGTTTTGTTTAAGTTGTATTAACTGAGATTTTCTTAGCCAAAAAAGGTTATGGTATTCGCACAGATTTCAAGTAAACCATTCATCTGTGGTTCATCCCTGGTTTATTCCGAGACATTCACAGTGAGTTTCAGGACATCTTTCACGTTTTGAATTTAAGGCAGTTCATATACCTTCCCCTAGGAATAAGTTCTAAGAAAGGGGAAGCCCTAAGAAAGAACTACAGAACAAAAGCCACATGATTTCTCCGGTTGTCACCACCCAGGAGAGGCCGTGCCGGGCAGCCCTGCCCCTCATCGCTTGGGTAAGGACTCCCTCTCCTGGAAAAGCGGCAGAAACGGCGCGGGGCAGCGCGGAGGGGGAAGGGGACGGAGACGGGACCGGGATCCGCCTCCGCCTCCGCCTCCGCCNGGCCTGCCCACAGCGAGCGCCGGCCGTGGCACCAGGTCTCAGGAGCTGGGGGAGGGTTTACTCCCTAAAAAGTACGTCGTCGTGGTGGTGGTGGGATTCGGAATTCTGTAATTAATAAAAAGCCATTTCGGTGGGCAGATTTATGGCGCTGCCATGTTAACAAGAGAGAAGGAGCGTTTCCAGCCCCGCTATTAACGCTTCACATTCTGTACACAATCCAGCAGTACACTTGACAAATTAAAGTAGTAAAAGATCTGAAGACTATAATCTATCATTTTAATGCTTCGCTGATAACGCACAGAATCAATTGCAATGACTATCTCTTTAAAAAATTACAACAAAACTCCGTCCCGTTTGACGCCTATTAGAATTCAGTGTACCAGCAAGTACCATACATTAGCTAACACAGAGCACAACATCTTAGTTTACTGAAAGGATGCAAATTCTGAGTTCAGACTAACGTTTCCTTGTAAGCCACAGTGTTCCCCGGGTCCACCCGAAGCATAAACAGGACAAGCCACTACACGGGGACCTGCACAGGCTCAGCAGCTCGCAGACGGGCCTGACCTGCCTCGTTGGCAGATTGAGGGTCTCACAAATCAGCGGTCTGGGAGGATCCAAAAAAAGTTGATCTCGCATGCTAATGGTAAAGCACAGCTCCAAAAGAAGAGTATGAAAAGTATTAACTCTGACTTGGCCAACTGCTTGTCCACAAGTGGTAGTATTTTAGTGTACTTTTTAATGTTTCAACCAATGTTTTTAGCCACAAAGTTCTGGCTTTGACACAAGAATGCAGGTAGCTGTTGCTAATCCACATAGGGTGAAGATCTCTGTTGCACAACCTGTATCGGAATTCCACATACCAGTTTTAACTCTGCAAAAGTATCTGTAAGGTACAGATAAAATATTTCACACTACCACGGAAAAAATATTTTTACCTGCAATTTAGCTTGTATTGACTTAGCAAAAATTGTAGGGTTTAATGTATTTTCACAAATTTTCATAGAATTACGATGTCCAAGTCAGAACGGTATCAGGGCAGTATTACCACACAGGCCAATTTATTAGACTAGAAAAAGAATCAAGTCTTCACTGTGTGTCAATACAGTAGTAATTAACAATACAATTCTAAATATTGTATAAATATAAATATGAGAAAAATAAATCATTGGCTAAAGCAGAACTTAAAAACATTTGGAAACAGATTACCCTGAAGACTTGAAATACTATACATAAATTTCCCTCAACTTTCTGATGAAACTGCACAAGATGTACAGTGAGTATTAAAAGGTTAATGCATGCATGAATTGAGTAATAGTTTACCCTGAAGCTCTGCTTAATTTTTCTGAATCTGCAAAACAGGAAAAGATGGCAAAATTCCCTGAAAGAACACAAACCTACAGCTATACAGAGTGCTGCTAACATGTTAGAAAAAGAGAGCAACAGGCACTATATGGCTGCTTGTGCCCCATATGTTAATTACCATCTATTTAATTTCCTAGCATTACAATTCTATAAAAAGTGGCTAAGAAGAACATTTCCGTAAAGTTCTGATCAGTTACAGTTTATAATGTTTAATATACACGAGGCAACGATCTGACTACATTCACTGAAACCACAAAACATGTACAGCAGGATCTTCTTCCAGAGGCTGGGTCTGTAAACTGCAGCTGCACACCACTCTTCATTTCAAGTGCAGATTTCTCCTGATTAGGGAGAAGGAAGTTGAAAGTTCATCATTAACCAAAAAACCTCAAACATGCATATCAAAACCAGTCGAAATATCTACCCCCCTCCACAGTTTTCTGCACAGAGAGATATATACGTATTACTAAAGGAACAAAACTAAATAGAAACAACATCAATTTTATTTTTTTTAAAATCTGGAAAAGGAACACAGTTATTAGATATATCATCTTTTGTACCCTGTGGTTTAATATTTTATATAGAATCCCAGGGAAAAAAGTACTTAATTAAACCTTCCATATATTTTGCCATAATCTTTATGTTAACAGGACTCCTACAAAGGTTCCAGGAAAGACATACTTATGAAACAGAGAACAAGGGAACATATAAGCCATTACAGAAGATTGGATTAAAATGTACTTACCCAGGCCTCTCAAATATCATACATCTCCATTATGTAGGCTTTAGGCACCAAGCCAATGGTTCCCTTCATTTCTCCTACCCACCAGCCAAATCTATTGTACTCCTAATTGAAAACAATACGCAGTATTAACCTTTAGTCTGATATAAATGCAGTAGAGTTTTGTATGCAACTCCTTATGGATGCTTGCTCTTATATACAGTTATAATAATTTCAACTGAAAATTAAAACATTTTATCTTTTTGTTATAGGCATTCACATGCAGTTAGGCAAAGGCAGAAGCTAAATTTTAAAAAGGCCAGGCGTACTCAAGAAAATTTCTTAATTATGGCCACACTTCTCTAACAACTACTAAAAATAGCCGATCTCTTTATCCTCTATTCATCACAAACACACAAACCTTATCTTTGTAACTAAAATCTAATAGCACAACATTGACATATAACAATCCACAGGGATTCTTTTAGTATCACAAGCTAAACTCTAAGAAACTTACCATCAACTTATTTTAAAAACTACTTCACTCAAATGTGAAGGGAACACTATATATCTAATACATAATATCTTTCTGTGGACAAAGTCTACTATTGCTTTAGGCTTGTAGAAAATTCTACAGCAGATCTCATATTCCTGACAGATGACTAATGTACTCCTGTTTCAAATATGTTTAGGTTTAGTGAGATAAATATGAAACAAAATGAATTATAATAGTTTGAAGAAATAATATCTTCCAAAAGCAGTACCAAGTAAGAATATTGTGGTATTGTGGTATATATTTATTGTGAAAATAAAGTAATGAAATAATGATATGTAATTATTGTATATTGTGATATATAATTTATTTTTTTCCTATGAGATAAATATTTTAAGATCAATCCTAACAATGGTTCAATAAATTGTAGCAGCTGGAATTGCACACACACGTATATTGAGTTACAAATGAAGTATTATTAAAACAGAGACCCTACTCAAAACTGAATGATTAGTAAGATAGAAATTACTTGGAAACAAATACGCAAAATACAAAACACACAGATAAAAGATATCTCTGATAAGCAACATCTGCTTCCTACTATGCTGCTCTTCTGATGAGAAGAGCAAAAGGCTCTAGCATTTTGAATTACCAGTCCTACTGACATGAAGCTACGATTTTGAACTGTAGGTAAAGTTTCTTGGTTATAAATAGCCACGTGGAGCTTAAGGGTTAATGGAGTTTCATTAGAGCCTGAGCTATAATGATTTGCTGCTGGTATATTTTGCCTGGTCAAGAGTTCTCTGGGGTCCTATGAGGTGCTTAGTGTACTCAGCTCTCTCTGTGCTTAACTACGATGGCCCGCTTTCATATGGGCTTTTTTTTTTTTCCTTTGCCTTTTGCCTTTTTTTTTTTTTTCTTTTAATGCTTGCATGCAGGCATACACAGTTTTATATTTTCTAACTGTGGAAGGGTGAACACTAGTCTTCAGTTAAACGTTTTCTTCCTTCTCCTTAACAGTGAATTGGTGATTTAAAAGATTCTATCCTACTATGCATGAAATACTGCAGTAAGTGTGATTTAAAGGAAATCCACTTAAAAAACAGCAGGAAAACCTTCATTTATTATGTGAACATGCAAACAAGAGAGCTGCAAAAATAATTCCACCTTTCTCCCCCTTTCACTGCAAAGAAGACTGCTGGGGATGGGTTTGGTCTTGAAAGTCTAGAGGTATCTGAACCTGATCTTCAGTGCACACTGCTCTCCACAGAAGTTAATAACCTTTCCCATGGGGCTTCACGTTACACCCCAAATCCTTAAAGGCAAAACAATACCCTGACACTGAGGTTTATAATCTTCCAGATCAGCCTGTTTAAAAATCTATGCTTTATCTCACAATACACTGTCTAAATATACAAACTGGATTTCAAGACTGAAGTGGGAAATTGCTGAAAGGAGCAGCACTCACGTATACTACTGGAATCTCAGCAATAAATCTCTCCAACAGAAAGCAACAAAAGATTTTAAGCTGCTACATGGAATTCACACAGTGACTGACAAGAGTGATTAAGCAAGTTTTGCTAGACATCAGCCAAAAAAACAAACAATACATGAAATGAGGGAAGTGGCTCAGTTAAGCAGTCATTAAACTGCATATGACAAATGGCACAGAAAAAGCCTGTGGATTACATTATCCATTGAAAATGTTCCACTTAGCAACACTACATGGACTTAGAAACAACTGTTTTTAAAGAAACAATTCAGATAGCTCAAATTAAAATTAAAAGCACGCTGCTGTTTTGAAAACTTTCTGGGTTTTGCTGCTTATTAATACACCACTTACTGCTCTGGCATGAAGCAAAGTGAGAAGATGAAATGAATGTTGATGTAACAGACTAGTAAACTAATTTAAGGATTCACTGCAACCATTATACCATACAGACAATATTGCAACACACAAGCTTTTACTTTACATTACTATTCTTTGCATGGGTCTCAAGAGCAACATGAATCCCAATTAAACTATCCACAGTCTGTAGAAGTCTGAACAAAAATATAATGCAGATACCTGGCTACCAAGAACATAAAACCTTAATCTCTGGTTTTAGAATAATTAGATAGCATTCCCTTTTAAACTGATTAAAGTACGGACATTTCTCTTTTAACTCCTAACCCCTCCTTCCTATCCTCAGTACCATGAAAGAGTGCTTAACTAGTGAGGCAGATAAGCAGCCCCTCTAGTCCTCTCTTGAAGTCACACATAAAATCCAAATTGATGTATTGTTTCTATCAATGTTATCAATTATAAACTCCTTCGCAGCAATATAATTTTATTAATACACTGCTGTTGTGAAGTCCATATGTCTATTACTGCTGCTTAAGATGTGTAGAATAAAAGTCTACAGTCCACATTTGTGGGAAATAACGATTAATATGCAGAAAGATATAAACACAGTTAGGAGTTGTATATGAATAAAAAAGTTGGGAAACACTGTGCTTTTGCAAGCATCAGCTTCAGATCTCAGGTACCACTGGGTTTACCATCTGGTATCCCTCACTGCATTCAGCTCTTAATATCACTGCTCACATAGGCAAGCGACTATACTTCAGAAGGACTGATAAAATAATGAAGAGTCCTTTAATCTACAGGAAACCATTGTAGTCAATTTATAAGAAATATTGCATCCCTTTGTAGGATGTGTAATTATTTTCTATTAATCATGTGCTATAAAGCTACATTATGTGGTTATTCTGTTATCACTAGAAAGAGGCCTGCAGTCAGCTCCTGACAATGTTAGGTAATTACTAACACAAAGCTTCTTTCTCCTTATGTAGAAACGCTATCAAGATCCAGAGGTGCTGTGATGCTCGCTGTATGAAAATAACTCTCCAAAGAAATTCAATAACTGCAAAATGAATTGCTCCAAGGCAAACAGAGGGATAGGAGAGGGGGGCAGGGCCAGATCCAGCCGCCCTGCAATGAGGAGAATGCACAAGTGTGCGGCCACGCTCTGCCATGTGACCGGGAGCACATTTGCCATACCAGGCAATGTTAGCAGGGCCAGGGGGAGGAGGGGGCCACCACAAACCCCCACCCCCGCCCCGGAAGACAAGCACCAGGGCAATGGAATATATTACACCAAATAATATGAAACAACCTTAACAAAAGACCAAATGCTTTCTAAGCTACTTCTGCATTTCCACGGTCATAGAGTGGATTTTTTTTTTTCCCCACAGCAGAAATTTATTAACCAAAGTGAAGTAATTTACAGGGCAGCAAGGAACAGGTTATGACTTAACATTTAACATGCTGGCCAAACACTCTCTGTACAGCATGCCAGATAGCAGGGGGTAAAAATCCCATCAGGGTTTACAGGCTCCTTAAATGCTCTCAACTGAACACACTGGGAGCAAATGCTTCTCCTTGTCTCCATCCCACCAATTTCACTGCACTGATGTCTGTGTACCCATGACTTCATGAGGCCCTGATCATAAAACCTTTTGCACTTGGGGAAAATGCAGTAGTTAGCAATACACTATCTGTTTTCTAACGATATCATTTAAATTCAAGATTTTAGTCCTCTACAGAAGAGAAATTTGATATTTTGACATACAAAAAGGCAAAATTTTTTATACTTGAGGATTTCCAAAGCAGTTGCTCCTTTAGAACAGTTCCTCTGCCTAAATGAGATTCTCCAGATGCTTTGCACCATATAAACTTCTACTGACTTCAGCAAAAGTTGAGAACATCTAGTTCTTGTGCAATTAGTCTCCATTGTTGAATACATATGGAATGTTTTTTCGTGTTTGTGGTGTGGGTTTTTTTATTTGTTTGGTGTTAAAAAGGAGTTCCTGAAAACGATCATTGTGTTTCAATGCCTTGAAGAAAAAATGGAGTTGTATGTTAAGAAAACACAACTGAAGTATGCGAATTCAAGATTTTTCTTCTTCCTTCTTCTAGTGGCACTGTGAGTAATACTAACTTACGGGCTGAATACCTGCAAACTTTAAAACTGAGAAGCAAAAAATATCTATAGCCTTGTTTGGGGTTAAAATAAGTAACCTCTACTATCAAGCTAAATATGTGTCAGAAGCAGGGATAAATTTTTTTCAAATAATATCCTGGGGTGCAATTTTGGCAAGATAATATTTTAAAACATCTCCAATTCATCCAGGAGATTCATACTAGCTAAAAAGTTTTAGAACTTCCTTTGGTGTAATTGTTGAATGATACACTATCAACTAGGGAGCAGTTTTGGCACAGAACAGCATTTTCTCTAAAAGCAGAGAATGACAAATGTCTTAAATAACTGAATGAGGCTTCTTCACAGGTAGTAGAGTTGTTTTAAGACAGCAATAAAATGGTCATCTCTAAAAATATAAGCGCCAGATTTATTGTATGGTTGCGTTATTAGGTTTTATTTCCCACAATGACATAAGAGAAAATATACAGCAATTAAAGATTTCCAATATAAATCACAGTAAGCAGACAGAGTTCTGAACCAAAACTGTCCCTAGAAAACACCCTGGAAAAATAGAAAGGCCATTTTATTTTCCATTAGATTACACATAGCCAATTTTTTTTCTGATCTGATAGGTAAAGGCCTACATATTATCAGTATGCAAACCAACAGAGCTACAGTCATTTTGCATTAGTTCTAACCAACCTTCTGTTTAAAGGCCTTCACTATTTTGTGTAGACATGTACTTACTGTTCTCCCACCCCCACATATAAACAATAAAACTAACCAAGCCAGGAAATGGGTACTGTACAACTTCGCACTGCATCTCAGTTTTGATCAGAAGCACCCCACTGAAGTGAATCTCCCAAAGCTCCCACCTTCCCCCCACTGGCTCCCTTTGCACAACCATCAGTCTCAGAGCACACACACTGCATTTATTTCAGATGAAGCTAAAATGGAAGATGCACTTGAACATGCTCCAACCATTGCGTTCTCATTCCACAAAACCAGGCTAGACCTCTTTTGACATCAAACAGCTTTGAAAAAACATAGTGTGGACACCAGGGCCTTACGCGCTAAGTGTTTCACTTGGCAAATCCACTCCTACTGGTACTCCCTATTTGCTAGGGGAGCCACAGGCAGTATGGCCATAGAATAGAAATTGTGGATCTCAATATGATCAGCCAAAAAACAATCTGAGGAAAAAAAACACTCAGGATTTTAGTACGTCTTTCTTATCTTTTGGAAAAAATACTGAATAAATACATTTTATTAAGATTATACAGATAGTGAACAAAATGTTCACAGTGATTCTGAAACAGCTGCACTGTTAAATTGCACTTTATTTCATAAGAAGTAACCTGAGCTGTGGAGATGGTTTGTCTTTTTACTAGGCAAAAAATGCAGCTTGAGATGTGAGCATTTTAACACTTACTGTATTGAAAGAACAAAAATCTGCCACACTTGAAACCTACAACCACTGAATACAGGATAATCTAAGCACCAAGTTAACACTCTACTTTCATGAAAAGTTCTAGAGCAAAAGGTCGTCATAGGTGAGATTTCCATGAATCATGAATACCAGAGTGAGCAGCACTGGCATGCAGTGAAATAATAATAATTAAGGAGAATTCCAGTTTAAGATGTAATTTCTGATTTTGAAGTATTACTTGATATTTTAATACAAATACAAATATGAAGTATATTAAATTAGTTTAATCTTAAGAAATGTCAGTAATTCTATTAAGGAGGTGCCTACTAATATATTGAGATAAATTTTCACTATTACTTGCATTTGGCTGATGAAACTATGGAACTTCACAACACAAAACATACACCTAAAGCAAACAAACAAGTACTGCAAGTGTTGCACTTGCATAAATTGTGCGTACAAAACTTAGGGAAAAAAATAGAACTACATCCATCCAC